>NW_006499973.1:3414224-3458016 GCF_000471905.2 Amborella trichopoda | reverse complement strand
TTATTATTAGTACTTAACTAAACTTTAGTTAATAGTACTACCTTTACCCTTAACCTACTAGTTACCCTACCCGTCCTCTCTCTAACTACTCTCCTCCTCTCTCTCTCTCTCTCTCTCTCTCTCTCAAAACTCAAAGTCAGTGAAGAGCATTTTCCCAAAGTGATCAGTCTTGAGAGACTAGAGCAGACCCTCTAAGGATAATCATAGAATAACTACGCTAACATTTCATGGATGTCCATGGGCAAGTTGTTGAAGTTGCAATAAAAGAAATAGAAAAGATAAATACATCGACACAACATATACGTGGTTCGGTAATGGTGCCTATGTCCACGGAGGGTACTCCAGTATTTCATTCATAATGATTACTTTGGTTTACCAATGATTTATAAAGTTACAATTTTTGTCTTTTAGGAAACAAATCTCACTACAATAGTAAATCCCACAAAAAACTTAATATATCGTGTAATATATGAGATAGGAAACACAATATATGGTTTCTATAACTGTCAATACTCCCCCTCAAGTTGGAGCGTAGATATCAATAGTGCCCAACTTGAACAATATCTGATGGAACTTTGTATTTGCAATAGCTTTATTAAACATGTCTACAAGTTGGTCTTCACTTTGAATATACGGAGAACTAATAATTTTTACTGAACATTTTCTCTCACAAAGTGACAATAAACTTCTATGTGCTTAGTTCTTTCATGAAAGACTGGATTGGAGGCTACATGCATAGCTGCTTGATTATCATAGAATATTTCCATTGGATTGACTGTTGGGAGTCTCATATCTCGAAGTAGGTATTTTAGCCACATCAATTCACTTGTAGTTGAAGCCATAGCTTTATATTCAACCTCTGCACTGGATTGAGTAACTACATGTTGTTCTTGCTTTTTCAAGTAACTAAATTTCCTCCAACCAATGTACAATAGGTAGTAGTGGACCTCCTGTCAATTGGATAACCTGCCCAGTTAGTATCAAAATAACCAATAATACATTTAGTTTCAACCAAACACCTCTGCCTGGTGACTACATAAGATATCTGAGAATCTTATCGACGGCCTCCATATGACATGATCTAGGAACATGCATAAAGTAGCTCACAAGACTAACCACATATATTATATCTGATCATGTCAAAGTCAAATAAATTAATCTACCCACAAGTCTCTGAAAGCCGCCCACATCTTCAAGGGGTTTTTCATTTGTCGAATTACGTTTATAATTAATATCAACGGGAGTGTCAACGGGTTTGACTCCCAGTTTCTTTTAACATATCTAATACATATTTTCTTTGAGAAATTTTTTATTGTGCTACTTCAATACCAAAAAAATATTTTAGTAGACCAAGATCTTTGATGTTAAATTTCTTATGAAGATAATTTTTAAGCTGCGTGATTTTTTCTTTATCAACACATGTAATGATAATATCATCAATATAGATGAGTTCAATTGTTGTACCTGAAGTCTCCTTTTTCATAACCATCGAAGAATCTACTGAGCTTTTAAGGAACCCGACACTCATCAAAGTTGCGCTGAGTTTGGCATACTATGCGCAACATAATTGTTTAAGTCCATATAAGGCATTCTTTAATTTGTATACAAGATCTTTCTCGTTTTCTTTAGAATGGCCTGAAAGAAGACTCATATAGACTTCTTTTTCAAGGTTACCATGTAAGAAGATATTTTTAACATCTATCTGATGTAGAGACCACCCACAATTAACTGTGATAGATAAAAGAACACGAACAATATTCATCTTGACAACTGGTGTAAAAGTCTCTTTATAATCGATTTTATAAGTTTGAGTATATTTTTTGGCCATCAACCTAGCCTTATGTCTCTCAATAGACCCATCTCTATTATATTTGATTTTATAAACTTATCTACATCCAACAACTTTCTTCCTTTTAGGTAGCCTAATAATGTCTCAAGTATGGTTCTTGTCAAGTGCTTGAAGTTCATTTTTCATGGCTTTTCTCCACACAGATTGAGAAATAACATTATGAAAATTGGTTGGCTCTGAATTATTAGAAATATAACTCAAAAAAGCAAATTAGCCAGGAGAGATACTTTCATAAGAAATATGTAAAAATTTGAAGTCTGGAGGAAGGTTGAGAGATACGAGAAGACGTCCGCTAAGGGGGATCAGGTGGGGTCACGGCCACGGTAGAGTCTTCTTCTTCCAAACCAGTTTGGTGAGTTTCAGATATATCTTCAGTTTCAACTTGATCATCATGACTTGTTCCTGATGTGTTGGACACATCACTAGTACTAATATTACGCAAGGGTAAACGACATCTTGAACACTTACCTTGAGTCCTATTTTTCAATCCACTCTCCAATGTGTTGTGGAAATAAGACTCTATTTCAATAAATTGAACATCTTTAGAAATATGTATTTTTCTGGTTGTGGAATCATAATATTTATATCCCTTTTGAGTAAATGAGTATCCAAGTAGAATACATTTACTTCAATGTTTATCAAATTTATCCATGTTGTGCACAACCACATGAACACAAGACATGTATGGAAATACTTGCAAATAGGACAAATCAATTTTTTTATTTTTCCAAATTTTAAGGGGTGATTTATCCCAAAGAATTTTACTTGAAAATCCATTAATAAGATAGAAAGCAGTTAAATCAACTTAGACCAATAAATTTGTGGAACATGCATCTGAAATATCAAAAACCTTGTAGCTTCCGAAAGTGTCTATTTTTCATTTCAGCAACTTCATTCTGCTGAGGTGTTCCAACACAGAATGTTTAGTGTATAATACCAAACTTCACTAAATGCTCAGAAAAAGCTTTGTTCACATACTCTATGCCATTATCAGTCCACAGATTTCTAATCTTACCGTTGGATTGAGTAGAAATCAGTTTAGAAAATTCTTCGAACGCATGAAAATTTTCTGTTTTTATTTCAATAAATATACCTAAGTAGACAGGAACCAATCATCAAATAAAAGTAACAAAATATTTAAAACCCGAATAAGAATCAACTGGGGATGGTCCCCACACATCAGAATATATCAAATAAAAAGGTTCCTTTGAAACATGCATAGAAGACTGAAAAGGAAGTCTTGTATGTTTTGAGAATTTATAGACTTCATAAGAATGAGAGTTTAAAGATATAGAGGGCATTAATATTTTCAAACCTTTATCTAAAGGATGTCCAAATCTCCAATGCCACAATTTGTAAGTATCAGAATTCTCTTGACTGGCAATTATTCTCCTGATTGAATAAGTGTAGCCCATAAGACAGTCTTCCTTCACCAATCTTCCTCCCTGTGGCCCGGTCTTGGAAAGTCCCCAATTCATGCTTTGAGTGATTTTACTAACAGATATCAAGTTAGAGGAAAAAAATGGCATAAAAAAAACTTCAGAGTTTTGGGATTTGGAGAAGAAATTGGTTTTACCATTACTATAGATAGTAATCAAGGAACCATTGGCAAGAGACACATGGTAGATATTTTCATTATTTTTTAAGTTGGATAGACATTGTAAATTGTCAGTCTTATGATTTGTGGCCCCTGAGTCTATTATCCAAGAAAAATGATTACAAGAAAGCATAGAAGTAGAAGGGTTACTTGTGTGTGGGAATGGAGAAGAAGGATCTTGTGTGGAAGAAGAGTCATTGTTGTTACTCAGTTGCTGATAATGATTACAGTTACAGTGATAGGTTTGAATGGTTGTGGTTTGCGTGGTAGATCTATTGGAGTCTCTACCTCCACCAATATTTTGAAGCATTTTTATTTCATATTCTCATTATTAGCAACCAAAAAAGATTTCTCAACACTTTCTTTAGAGGTTATGAAATCAAGATTCATGATTTTCTTCTTAATTATGCGTCCAAGTTTAAATTTTTCAAAGAGAGAACGGCAACTTTCAACCAAACCAGATAATTAAGTCCATTTAAAGGAACAACACTAAGTTTCATGCTGGAGTTATTTTCTGAATCAGCCATTTACTAGAAGATAAAGGTAATCAGAAGACTGGCATATTCAATAAATTGCAATTAAGTAGTAGAAGACGCCTCAATCAGAAATAACTGAAAAACCCAATGAGAATGAGAATTTCTCTCTCTAGAAATCACCAAGGGTACATTAATATCAAGGTGAACTTGAGGGTGCACTGCAACCTTTTGAACTCAAAAAGAAATAAACAATTCGCAAATACTTTTGCTCAGTAAGAGAGATGTCCTTACAATGCACTGGTTCTATACCCCGAAGGGGCACTCCCAAAAAATTTCCATTAACAGATTTCTTCCCTATATGAGACGAGTTGCCAAATTTGAATCAGGCCTGCCCAAATTTCAATAACTATAATTCATCCCCCCATGTTACCATGTACAAACTATTACACCAGGGAGGGTAAGAGCTACCTCCACGCAACTAATGAAAGGGAAAGTCTTTGAAAGAGGAGCATAGGAGTCATGGTATAAGGAGTATAATAACCATGCCCAAAGCTATGGATGCCTTGAAAGTACATAGCTATTTCCATTAAACGACAACGCCCAAAGGTATTTCAACGTAGCTGCTGTTACAACCATGAACATCCCAAGTCATAGATCAGAAGAATATTATTGTGTGGAACTTGTTGCCATCTAGCAATAGATTACTAGCGATAAATCGCCTTGCTCTGATAACATGTTGAAGTTGCAATAAAAAAAATAGAAAAGATAAATAAATTGACACAACATAAACATGGTTCGGCATTAGTGTTTACGTCCACAGAGGGTAAACCAGTATTTCATTCATAAGAATTACACTATAATAGTAAATCCCACAAAATAGGAAACTCAATGTATCTTATAATATGAGATAGGAAACACAATATATGGTTTCAATAACTGTTAACACAAGTCCAAGACCACATGTTTACAGTGATGTTCAATTCCTCTCTATACAGTGCACCACCCTCCCCAACCTCTCTCTCTCTCTCTCTCTCTCTCTCTCTCTCTCTGCTAGAGCTGGCCTGCCCCATTGTTATGGAAGGCTCGTCCTTTGAACCAGAACTACCCCCGCTTTGTGAGAATGGTTAACCTCTCATGGGTATTTAACTACTTTCTCCTTGAATCCTTCAACGTTTGAGAGCTTTCTAACTAATCAATTTGAAATGGATAAGAAAAACTTGCAGTTTTCAAAATCCTCATGAACGATGAGGAAAAATGTAAGCATGAAATTACTTATTGTTTGCTGCATCTAAGGTCACCCCTACAGACTCTTGAGAATTCGAGCAAGTGCTTTGGATGTGGATGAACGAGACACGCGATTCAAGGAGCTTGTTCATTGTTTTATGTTTCCGCTTTCTTCTCTTGATGGTTGTTATGGAACTTTATCAGGCACTCATCTTCTCTTGAGATTAGCAATCAACCCATCCTTTGGATTGAAATTGATAAGGAAAAGCTCGTAGAAACCCACTCACTTTGGGTTTGAGAGAGAGAGAAAAGAAAGATGATTGGAGACTTTGGGTTTTGAGAGAGAGGAGCCAGAGAGAGATTAAGTTTTTAGAGGGAGAGAGATGGAGTTTTGAGAGAGAGAGAGAGAGAGAGAGGAGAGAGATGATGGGGAGAGTTGCAGAAATCTACTGACTTTAGGTATGTGAGAGAGAGAGGGGTGACAGAAAAAGACTGAGTTGAGAGATAGAACTTTGAGAGAGACGGAGGGGTTAACGGGGTTTTGATAAAAGGGAGATTGTTTAGGTTAATAATATAAATCAAAGGAATTTAGGGGTTGGAAGAGAGAAAATATAAACACTTAATGCCGTCAAAAATAGTATAAAATCACGGGTACCCTAAGAAATTGGTATAAAAATAGGGGATACAGAGAAATTTTCCCGAGACCATTTACCTTTGGTCCAAGGTGGTCATAATAATTTTGATCATTGAATGTGAAATTCGTTGGCTACAATTATTTCATTGACCAAACTCAAACTTCAAAAGAAATTTTACCGAACTTTGTGACACATCCAAGCTATCAAATTTCATATCGGATGGTTGTAAGTAATTGTGACCACCTTCTATCAAAAGTAAATGGTTTTTATATTAGATGACTAGGAGTGATTGTGACCTCTTATATAGAAAAACAGTCATTGGGCCATAAAAGTAGTATCATTGCACAACTTTTAAGCCATGACCATGTCAAGACAATTGGAAGGCTTATTTCTTACCATGAAAGATCCCATGAAACTGTGATAAAATAATTCTAGATTTGTGAAAGGAATAGCATTTATCTTTGAGAGGATGTGTCGCTCTTATTAGATCCTCATTATCAAATATTCTAACATATTTGATGTCTTTGCTTATTATGCCTGGAGATATTGCTGAGAAGACAGAGCAACTCATGAGGGACTTTCTGTGGGGATAAGGCTAGAAGATACCATTTGGTTAATTGGAAACGGTGTGCATTCCGAAGAAAGAAAGTGGACTGAGGATCAAGAGACTGAAGTTAGTTAATCAAGTTTTGATTGCAAAGTAGTGATGGAGATCTATGGGAAATACAAATCAACTATGGCTTGAGGTTCTAGTAGCCAAGAATGGTGTAGATCCAACAATTAACTTCATTGCTAGGGGTAGAAATAGCTCAAGAAAATATCACCTATAGAAAGGAATCTTTGTCACGACCCCACCCCCTGCTGCCTTACCTTTCACAACGGAGGGCGACCGAGCGGAGGTTCGTGATCTCAAAGTAGCATTTGTCACTCAGATAGGAGTAGACTTAACGCTTTTTTATCGGTAATCAAGCAAACCAAGGAAAGTCAACACTTATGTGAGCCTAAAAAAATTTTAAATTTAGCAAATCCATTCATAAGAAAGATGTTTCATTACATTACAACTCAAAAATAGTACAATAGAGTTCAGGGTTCCAAGGCCCAAGGTTACATAGTTTAAAGTGAATAGTACAATTAGGACTGAGGGCCCAACACCTACAAGATCAAAAACTCCTCCTTGGAATGGCCGCTTGATCCTTATCTACAGCTCGCACTCTCAACTCTAAACTTGCCACTCTTAGTCTACAAGGGGGGGGAAATAGTGGGATGAGCTTTGAAGCTTAGTAAGCAAATCTAGTGTTATGCATTGGTAACATGTTTAAACAATTTATTTAAATATAGTAAATTGCAGAACATTGGTCTTATGCAATAATCAACATATCAATACATCAATTATAGATATGATATCAGAGTAGCAATAATCATGCAGTCATTACAGTTATAGGAAATCACATACACAATTCGTTCATTACACACTCACTCCCTAATTCATCTACTCCTGTTAGTAGAAATCCTATTCATCAGGTCAAGCTAATCATGTTGCTTAGGACCTCTACCATCACACAGGAGGGAGGGTAAACCCTCAACCCACGTACATGGTCCCCAATGCGGATTGGGGTTCGACCGGCCTTTACCTTGCAAGGCATCCATCAATTACGTATCTTATTTCATGAATCACAGGGAGCGACCCTCCTTTCTCCCCTAACCAGTTACGTCATTGTGCATATTAGGGAATATGCCGGCATCACCTCCTTGGTGTATCAATCTTCACTACTGATGGGTGTCCCATCGTGTAGTGACCAGTATTAATAAAGCAGTAGCCAGTATTCTTATCAATGTAACAAATACAATATCCACTACCAATGGGTGTCCCATTGCGTAATGGTCATCATTAATACCTCTTTCCATACTCGAGTATTCAATTCATTCATGCCAATTCAGTGCCTCATGACAGATAAATCACATTCTCATCATATCAGTATGGCAATTAACACGAAACATTCATTACATGAATCGTAGCATAACATTTTCCCATGGACATCATCAACAACATTTTGACACTTATCATGAAACTTCCATCATGAAATAGTCACATGAATATGACGCTTGTCACTTTTGACATAGCGCATTGTTGTGGAGCAACATTCACATAACCTTGTGGCATATGCATGGCAATTATGATACAACATTCATACATGTCACTTATCAAGGGAATTTTAATGTTTCAATTAATAGCTAGATGAGACAAATTCAATGTTTCACTTATCACTAGGACCTCATTAGATTGGTCAAAAATTCAGTTCTAAACAAATAATAGTTGCAGAAAAACAGTGGATAGTGATACTCTCACACATTTTGGGGTATAACTCAAAATTTATGGGAAATTTCGAAAATCTCAAAACATGTAACTGTAAGTCTATTCACCGGGCTTTCCAACGGTTGCAATTTGAGGACCGTTGGACATGGTTTGCCAGGCCAAAAGTGCGGCCCAAAAAGAGTTACAGTTGCTATAATTTACAGCGACTATGAGCAGTGACATGTCTCACATTTTAGGCCATATCATTTGATCCAAGTGACATTCTATCATGGTACAAAAGCAAACTTTAACTATACATGTATATCTTTCCTTTAAAACTGATTTGGGCCCATTCGGACGCTATTTGGTCGGCGAAAAGGGCCGAGCAAAAGCCCGCACAGTTGCTGGAAAATCTCCTTCCCTCAAGCATTAACATGCCATCACCATATTAGAAATCGACTCAAATCATAATTTTAGTCTTAATCATATCAAGAAAACTTGTAAGTTTGGCAAGGAAATAAATCTATAATTTTTCCAAAATTCATTGGCCATGTTCAAGCATTTTATTCCATTTTATTTTTCATCCATTCTTCATTCTTTCATCCTATCATTCATACCCCATTTAGTCCAAGTTGATCCAAGAGAGGCATAGCACTAAATCCACTTACTTGTGGTCACGACGCTCCTAGACCTCCCCACGCAGGCCGTCTCTTGCTCCCCATGGCAGTTTCACTCCTAGTCCGTCATGCGCAGGTCGCCTCTTGCTCCCCACGGCAGCAGCATAAAAGCTGACACTAAGTTCTAGAGAGAGAGAGTTTGAGGGAAGGGAAGGGAAAAGAAAAGGCAAAATGACAATACGAGTGGGAAGGGGCACAACTTATAGGCACGTGGGTTGGTAAGGCCAACTATTACTGATGTCGCAGGGTGGTTGAGAAAAGAGTTGTGGCTAGCGTCACCTGCGTAGCGCTGACGGGTACGGCGCTGACACCGCTGAAGGCTGCACATTGAACCAACCGTGCACAGTGTTACTCCAGTGGTACGTTTTTTTGCCCATCACATCCAAGTATGTCTCTCTCTCTATAGGCGACGAAGCAACAGAGGCTTGATCATTGCAAACCCTCTTTCTAAGGTACTTCCTTTTTTGATTGCAAACCCTAACCTCTTTTCATTGCAAACTATTTTGCACACCAAAACCTATTTGCATGGACAGTGATTTTCGGTGTTGGCCTTTTCATCATGTGTTGAGGGGTCTCCAATACGCATTCGTCCTTCAGATTGAGCGGGTAGGTGTTAGTATCGTTGGCTGCAATTTAATGTATGCAAAGTGCATATTGGTTATTGGCGGCTCTTGGTTTGCACAGTATTGGATCTTAGTATGCAAATTATTTTGAGGGTATTTTTGTAAGATTCAATTTTTAAGGAAAGAAACTTGTTATTGCAATTGTGAGGATTTTGTTACAAGCTGTTGGATACATATTGACAATATGTAGAGAGAGATACGATAGTGCTCATTGGGGACTTCGGCTAGTTTTGATTGAGCCATCTTCTATTCTTTAATTGCTTTTTATTAATCGGGACAGTCTCTTGACTCTCTTTGTCTCTTTGTAAGGGTTGATTCAAAACTTAACTCCAGAATGAAATTTATTATTGTTCCTTTGAATGGACTTAATTATTTTGTTTGGTCGAAAGTTGTTTTTCGTTTTCTTTGGAAAATTTAAACTTGAACACATAACAAGAAAGAAAATCATGAATTTCAATTTCAAAACATCTGGAAAAAAGTGTTGAAAAATATGAAACAAAAAGGCCTCAAAATAATAGTGAACTTAGAAGCTCTAACAATTATTACGATGGTGGAAGGGGTCGTAGTAATAGAGGGCACCCTAGATGTGATCAGTGCAAAAATATGGGGCATGTGAATGATAAGTATTGGGTATTATACCCACACTTAAGGCCTATTAATAACAAGATAACCAATAGATCTACCCCTCATACCGTAACCACTCAAACTCATCACTACAACTGTGATAATTATCAGCAACCAAGTAACAACATTGGTTCTTCGTCTATATAGGATCTTACTTCTTTATTCTTAGACACAGGTAACCATTATGCTTCCATGTCTTTCTGCAACATTTTTTCTTGGATAAGAGATTCAAGGGCCACAAATCATATGACTGGAAACTTACAGTGTCTATCCAACTTAAAAAATAATAAAAATATGAACCCAGTGTCTATTGTTAATGGTTCCTTGATTCCTATCAATAGTGTTGATAAGACAAATTTCTTCTCCAAGTCTCTTAACTCTGAAGTTCTGTTTATGTCATTCGTTCCTCTAACTTGATGTCTGTTAGTAGAATTACTCAAAACATAAATTATAATGTTATTTTTTTCCCCAACTCTATAACTTTCCAGGACCGGGTCACGGGGAGGAAAATTGGTGAAGGAAGATTGTCTCATGGGATATATTTATTTAATCAAGAGAATAAGGCTTCGGTTGTCAATCAAGATAATTCCCATATTAATAAACTGTGGCATTGGAGATTTGGACACCTTTCAGATAAAGTTTTGAAAAATATTAATGCCCTCTCTATCTTTAAACTCTCATTCTTGTGAAGTGTGTAAATTCTCAAAACATACAAGACTTCTTTTTCAGACTTCTATACATGTTTCAAATAAACCCTTTTATTTGATATATTCTTATGTGTGGGGACCCATCCCAGTTGATTCTTATATTGGCTTTAAATATTTTGTTACTTTTATTGATGATTGGTCTCGTGCCACTTGAGAATATTTATTTAAATAAAAAACATAAGTTTTCCCTGTGTTCAAAGAATTTTCCAAACTAATTTCAACTCAATACAACTGAAAGATCAGAATTATGTGAACTGATAATGGCACAGAGTATGTGAACAAAGCCTTTTCTGAGCATTTATAGAATCTTGGTATTATACATCATACATCGTGTGCTGGAACGTCTCAGTATATTGGAGTTGCTGAAGGGAAAATAGGCACTTTTTGAAAGCTACAAGGTCCTTGATGTTTCAAATGCATGTTCCAAAACTTTATTGGTCTTAAGATATTTTAACAGACTTCCAAGTAAAATTCTTAAGGATAAATCTCCCCTTGAAATTTTGGAAAATAAAAAATTGATTTTTCTCATTTGTGAGTATTTGGATGTGTGTCTTATGTTTATGTAGCTAGGCACAACCGGCATAAACTTGATAAATATTCCAATAGATGTATCCATATTGGATACTTCTCCAATTAAAAATGATACAAATGTTATGATCCCACAATCAGAAAAATGCATATTTCTAGAGATATTCAATTTGTTGAAACAGAGTCTTATTTTCATGACACATTGGATAGTGGTTTTAATAATATGACTCATGGGGAGTGTTCAATAAGTCATTTACCCTTGCCTAATATTAGTAGTGATGTGTCCAACGCACCCGGAACAAGTCGTGATGATCAAGTCGAAGCTAAAGATACCTCTAAAACTCACCAAATTAGTTTAGAAGAAGAAGAAGACTCCGTCATGACAGTGGCCCCACCAGATCCCCCTTTACACAGGTCTTCTCGTATCTCTCAACCTTCATCTAAACTACAAGATTTCTATATTTACTATGTAGTTTCTTATCCTGTTCAAAAGTATATTTCTTATGAAAATATCTCTCATAGCTATTTTGCTTTTTTAGTTCTTTTTTAAAATAATTTTGAGTCAACCAATTTTCAAAATGTTATTTCTCAACCAGTGTGGAGGAAGACCATAAAAGAGGAACTTAAAGCAGTTGACAATAACCATACTTAGGACATTGGCAAGCTACCTAAAGGGAAGAAAACAGTTACATGTAGATAAGTTTAAAAAATCAAATGTAATAGTCATGAGTCTGTTGAAAGACATAAGGTCAGGTTGGTGGCCAAAGGATTTACCCAAACTTATGTAGTCGACTATGAAGAGACTTTTGTACCGGTTGTCAAGATGAATGTTGTTCGTGTTCTTTTATGTATTGCAGTTAATTGTGGGTAGTCTCTATATCAAATGAATATTAAAAATGCCTTCTTACATGTTGACCTTGAAGAAAAAGTCTATATTAGTCTTCCTCCTAGCCATTCTAAGGAAGATGAGAATTGGTCTTGTATGAAAATTAAAAAGGCTTTATATGGACTTAAACAATCACCTCGTGCATGGTATGCAAACTCAACACAACCTTTACGAGTATCAGATTTCTTAGAACCTCAGTCGATTCTTCGATATTCACAAAAAGGGGAACTTCAGGTATAATAGTTGTACTCATTTATGTTGACGATGTTATCATTACAGATAATGATAAAGAAAACATCGTGAAACTTAAAAATTATCTTTACAAAAAAAATGACATCAAGGATCTTAGCCAGCTAAAGTATTTTCTTGGCATTGAAGTAGCACATTAAAAAAAAAGATACTATTTATTTCTAAAAGGAAATATGTAGTTGATTTGTTGAAAGAAACTAGGCAGCTGGGAGTCAAACTCATTGACACTCCTGTTGATATTAATTGCAAGCTTAATTCAATAAATGGAAAACCTCTTGAAGATGTGGGCCGCTTTTAAATACTTGTGGGTAGACTAAGTTATTTGACTATGATACGACCAAATATAATGTATGCGGTTAGTCCTGTTAGTCAATTTATGCATGCTCTTAGATCATGTCATATGGAAGCTGTCGATAGGATTCTCAGATATGTTAAGTTGTCACTCCACAGAGGTGTTTGGTTGAAACCAAATAGTCACACTAATATTATTGGCTATTCTGATACTGACTGGGCAGATAGTCCCATTGATAGGAGATCTACTACCGGCTATTGTACATTGGTCGGAGGAAACTTAATTACTTGAAAAAACAAGAAAGAAAATGTAGTTGCTCGATCCAATGCAGAGGCCGAATATAGAGTTATGACTTCAATTACAAGTGAATTGATGTAGCTAAAATACCTATTTCAAGATATGGGGTTCCCAATGGTCAATCCAATGGAGATGTTCTATTATAATCAAGCAGTTGTGCATATTACCTCCAATCCAGTTTTTCAGGAAAGAACCATGTGCATAGAAGTTAATTGTCACTATGTAAGAGAAAATGTTCAGTAAAAAATTATTAGTATTCCTTATGTTTGAAGTGAATATCAACTTGCAGACAAGTTCACCAAAGCTATTGCAAAGACAAAGTTTCAACAGATACTGTCCAAGTTGGGCTGTATTGATATCTACGCACCAACTTGAGGGGGAGTGTTGATGGTTATGGAAACCAGATATTGAGTTTCTTATCTTGTATATTACAAGATATTAAATTCCCTATATTGAGTTTCCTATTTTATGGGATTACTATTGTATTGTCATTTGTTTCCTAAACGGCAAGATTTGTAACTTGATAAATATCTGATAAACTAGAGTAATCCATATGATTGAGATACCGGTTTACCTTCCGTGGACATAAGCACCATTGTGGAATCATGTATA
This sequence comes from Amborella trichopoda, assembly GCF_000471905.2. The sequence goes on along the minus strand of NW_006499973.1, from coordinate 3,444,447 downwards.
TGTTTTGTTGATCTCTCACTCATCACTATTTCTTTTATTACAATTTCTACGGATGTAATTTCAGTTATGCATTTTACCACCCATTTTATTACTAAAAATTCAAAATATTATCCAAAAAAAAAGAAGAAAGAAGGAGGTTGTTGAACTTTGCCATTTAACGCAGAGAAGCCCGAAGTTGCAATTCGTGTTTAGATGAATGAGACTTAAAAGTGTTTGTGTCAATGGCCATCGTGTTGGCTATTATGTGTGCGTGGAAGAGAGAGTATTATGTGTGCGTGGAAGAGAGACTATTACTAAGAGTGTAATACTGTCGCATTTTTTTTTTTGACAAATTCTGTAATATTGTAACATTATCGTGAACTAAAACAAGCAAGTGCACGGAGAAGTAAATGTGGAACCATCTGAAAAAGCTGTAGTGCCATATTGGAAGAATGTAATTTTTGATGCACAAAAAAAGGAAATTATTCCAGATAGCTAAGAGGCTATGCAGCAATGAAAAAAAGACAAAATCTTTTCTTTTTACTAAGAATAGAAAAAGATACAATGTACAATAAGAGGCACATCTAGGTATTGTATCCTTATTAAAGACAACTTTAATATACACATGCTATCTACTCACATTAGACACAACCAGTTCTCCAACAAGAAGGAGCCTGTCAGGCAGTTCTATCTATTAGGTTGTGGGGAGCATCCTTCATAGCAGAAGTCACAATGGACATTCTCCAATAAAAAAATTAGGCTAAAAAATGGACAATGCTTTATCTCTTCTTTTTTTCATGTTTAAACAAGGAGGACGCATTTAATGATGATCTCGTTAAATCTCAGACCTAAAGGAAACGGAAGGCTGTTGAATAACTTTGACCAAACAAACTACGCCACACTCATGCAAATGGATCTTGATACTATAAAAATCAGCAAATTAAATGTCTCTTCTTTTTTTTTTTGGCTAAATCATCAAAACAAATACATATGAAATGTTGCAAACATGAAAATGTGCGTATTATATATGGTAATTCGATGTTTTTATTATAAAAAAAAGCAACTCAAGACAGCATTACGTTTGATACTCTCATAATAGTCACATCCACAAAGAATGCCCAAGTCAATGAATTGATCCATGGTGAGGTCTTGCTCTTCTAAAATCTGAAAAGTTCATTCCATTACAAAGCGAAGCATGTTCAAGTTGAGCATTCACGGTAATAGGACTCGTGGAAAAAAATTTCACCTTCCCAATTTCATATTCCATCACAGGGACCTTCTTTGAGCTCGGATCCATCAAATGCCAAAGAAATCTTGGAGCTCCAAACGTAGGTGAATCCATATCCTCACAAGCCATGACACAAACCTATAATATACAACAAAAGATAAAATCATTCAAAACAGTCATGAGCCTCTCCTTCAGAGGGAGCCTGAAAATTAAAGAGACCTATGAATCAGCTATTTAGCCCGTGCACAAATTTGGTGTACGTTTAATTCAGCCCTTGCACCGCTGTCGGAGCACGGTTAACCTCAGCCAACTATTAACCACAATTAAGGACCGAGTGGGCAACATGAACTTTGGTCACAATCATGTGCGAGTCGTGGCCCGGTTAAACGTCCAAGTTCTTTTATGCCGATTGCTGGCCCAACATAAGTTCATGTACAAGTAAAATTGTTACTATTTTTTTTTTTTTCAGTGATAGTGGGAAGAGGGCCCCTACCCTTGATAGGACTTGAGCCTAAGACACCGTTGCAAATCGTCAAGCGCTGACCAATTAAACTCTTTCCTTGTATCTATAAGTAGAGTTTATACTTCGTAAGTGGCAACTCTTATCTTGGGATAGCTCATCACAGGCTACCTTATAACAAGAAAATCATTCGTTCTCTTTATTATTTGTTTTATTATCAACTCCATATTGTTTACAAAACAGGACAATTATTCTCTCCTCTCTTCTTTTTTTTTTTTTTTGCTGCTTTTGTTTTGTTTTTGTGTTTTTTTTTTTTTGGTTTCAGTTGATCTTTCTCCCCCCGTTTCATTTACCTCCAAGCTCTAACATGCCCCAGTAAGCAAACTTTAATCCCCTCAATTTCTCAATTACATGTACACCGCCTCAGTATTAGTCCCCACTCCGATCACATGCATGACACGTACACACAAAACGAGCAGAATTAGGCCCTTCAATCCACACATGCACACACATTCACAAACACGCGCACACACACCCCCTTAACAACAATAGACACGATCTTAAATATCTTCCCAGCTATCATTTCCATCACAATGGAAAACTAATGCATGGGTCTATACATGCTTTTAAGTCCACTTTTGAGTATAAATCAAAGTGTTTTTAGTTCCATTTTTTAGTATAAATCACAGTGTTTTTAGTTCAAATCCTTTCTTTCAAAGGAATTTGAACACCAATGAGGACAAAAGCAATTAGCAATAAAGAACAGATCATGGCACTTGACCAAAATCCTTAACCCAACTGCAAATCAGTTTTTCATAAATATGTAGCTTCTTTGTAACAGAAGCTGCTTTTGGATCAATGAATGGCCTTTGATCCAAGAATCGCAGGTACCGTTCCCCTAGTATTTTTCACATAGCTTGCATAATCACTGAAGTGCATGGTATAGAGCGTGCTCTGGTAGCGAGTGAGTCGAATTCTTTTGCGAAGAGATTCCGTGATGGTGCCGTTGTAGCCAGCTTTACGCATCAGCGACTCAATGGTCTCAACCTTTGTCCAACCTGTTGTGCACCCAAATGTGTTAAAATACTGTTGAACTTCTATGAGTTAAGAGAGAAATTACATTATTTTTGCATGAGGGAAATGACCCAAGGGAAGAATCATAACAGGTTCCAAAGATTATTCTTTTTCTTTGAGGGAAGCGGTGTTCGTACCGCATAGGATATAGAATTTCATTGCCTCCATATACCTCTGTTTTCTAATAAGTTGCATGCAACTGCTACCAATAATACAGGTTTAGTCATACAATTAAACGAAACAACGTAAACCTTTACCTTGAAGCAATCCTGCCCCAGGCTGAACAAAACCCCAAGTCGAACGGTTCAAGATCACAATCAAAATTCATGGTGCTATGACTGTGCAGTTTCATTTCTTTCCTTTCTAGGTGCCCATGATGCTGACAAGTCCAAAAACACGTATCCACACAATGGACTTTTATTCTATAATGTTCTTTTCTAAAGCGAATACAACCAAGAAACCAAAATAGACATCTTGAGTCCACAGCAGCAAAAATATGTGCAATTCTTTGAGCAACCAACTCATTTAAAATGGCCAAAGTGAGTGCTGAAAAACAACTGAGAAAGTGACCTTAAACGATCAAATTAAGGCGTACCTCTAAATCTTATTATGAATATAGTTTTGGTGCAAAAATTCTTAGGATGGCTTGAGAATCTATTTTCATCTCTAATTATAAAATTTTAAACTCTAAAAATAGTTCAAATGAAGTAGATCTATAAACACTTAAAAATGGACAGCCCAGATAATGTGTTGCAAGATACGCTATTTTTAGGACACGAAATATTTTTTTCTTTTCATATTCATACATCTCAATGTCGAGATGATCAATTAGAGGGTTCTCCAATATCAAAACAACGTCTTATGTTGGATTTTTGAGGTGCGCCTTAATTCTACATTTTAAGGTTGCAACCTTGTACAAACTTTTTCTTTTAGTTTTGAGATGTGACCAGACCACTGTCCTAATGTCCTTCTATCCTCGCCCAGCTCTTCCCAGAGCCGTGTGCTTCTCTGTCCGTCATCCCTCTAATGCTCCTCCTCCCCTTCCCACCCTGTACCACAACTACTCCCATCTCATCCAGAATGGGGCACCTCTGGTCTGTGCACAACCTAATCTCCCATTCCCTCATCCTCCTCCCTACCCAGCCGCCAATCCTCCATCCTCATTCCCAGCCCCCAATCCTGCTCCCAATACCCCTCTCCCCTCCTTGTCAGCCAGCTCTTGCTCCCGCCTGGTTGTCCCCCTGGTTGTCCCCCTGGTTGCCCCATTCGCCATTCCAGTAGGGGGCCCTCACTCCACCCACATCGTGAAGGCTCTGAGGTCCTCATTGGTGGGTAGATTCACCCCCCCCAAGGAATGATACCAAAGGCATTGACAGATGGAGCAGGGAAGTGTAGGCAGTTCATGACCTTACTTGTCTCGCTCGTCTACTGGCGAAGTTTTATACTCTTTCCCCACAGATGCTAGCCGGAGCAACGCTATGTAGGGGGACCCAAACATTGGTTTAAAGGGGCTTCTCTCGCCCTTTCTGCATGGAGCGAGAACCAAGGAGCAGTCCATCCGCAAAAAATATGGCTTCAGGCCACCCATATTCCTATGCAAGTATGGCACATCGATACCTTCAAGAAAATAGGGGATTCTTGCAGCGCTTTTATTGCGGTCCATTGGAGGTCCTCAGGCACCCTTCCTCTTGGGTCCATCTAGCTTCTTGTGGAAACGCTCGCTCCCTCCCTCATTCCTCCTTCCATTTTGGCTTGAAGCAGAGGGCGTGTTCTTCAATATCCCCTTAGCCTGGTCTTCTGCTTCACCCCCCGTCGCACCACCATGCCAGAGACCTGGAATACACCAGGATGGCTGGACCATCGTCTCGCATAGAGACCGGCAGAGAAACCATCACAACTGTCCTAGGTTTGATCACCCGGCTCCCAATAATTCTTGCATCTCTTGGCAACCAGATCCAAGAGCTCCCCAACCTCTCAAGATGATCAGCGGCACCCCCAATCCCAATCCCTACCCCAGGCTCCTGAGAAGGCGGCTCTTCCCACTCATCTGGCGCAGCCATGTGGCCCTCTGTTGGTTGACCTTCACCGCAACCCTTCTGGTGTGCTTCCTATCGATCACGGGTTATCTGACCATTTATAACTCGAGCAAGCGCATGGATCCCTGCCCCCCTTGTTTCTCCCCTTGCCTCCTGATAAGCATCTTGTTGATCACATGATCACCACAAGTAACCTCCCTTCAGAGAAAACAAGGGTCCCCGCTTCTGATCCCTATAAGGTTGGAGGAGAGCTGCAAGCAACCCCCCCTGCCAAATTCCTTCTCTCTCTCCTCTTGCAAATCCCTCAGCTGGGCAAGCCACATGTCCCCAAACTTTCTTCGCCTCGGTAGGTGGTGACGCATTTCCTGATCTGACAGGTCTCCCACCACCTACTCCACAATACGACGATGGACAATTGCACGCATCCCTCGTGCCAACTTCCCATTCTCTCTCTCCTCTCGCTCAACCCTCAGCCTGGTCAAACACCTATTCCCAACCCCCCCCCCCCCCCCTCCTCGGCAGATGGACACACATCCTCTCACCAAGCTTTGTCTCTTTTGCCCTTGCCAACCCCTTTTCATCCACCCATGTTTGGTCCCACGGGTACTTCCTCGCCGCTTGAGCCCCCAACCTTCAGTGTCCAAGCCTTTTCTCCCATTCCTTGAAGGTCTAAATCCCCCCTCACCAGCTCAGAGGCTTCAGATTTTCCTCCTCTCTCTTCAAACCCCCACCCAATCAATTGAAGCTGCTGCTAACCCCATCCTGTCAAGCCATGACCTAACATCACAGTTCCCACAGAGTGCTCTTCATTTGGCGACATGCCGTCGCCCTTTGACTAAGTTACCACCCTCAAATTACCCCAAAAAGCCACCACTCCCCCAGGTTATCTCTCCTTTCATATTCCCCCTTATGGGTGCTCCTTCCCCCTTGTTACCTTATTCTCTTGGTGGAGAGCAACCTAGCTCCCCTCCCCGTCAAAACCCCCTCTCCATCGATAACTCCTCCCTCTCCTCTTCCTCAGAGTCTCATTCAATGAACTCAGTGGATTCAAGCTTCATGGATGCTATTGATCAAGCTCAAGGTACCCCTCATGAGCTCCTATCAGTGATGGGGTTCCAGTTCAATGGCTCCCATGAAGCCCTAGAAGCATTCATCAAAGCAGATAGAGAATCAACATGCCAGAAGAAATACAAGAAGGCCACTGCAAAGGCTCTCGTCATCAACCAAAGAGTTTCCAGAGAGCTTTCCAAACTGTCTTTTGGTAAACGGTATGATAAAGAAGAAACCTCAACTCAGCCCCTCGACTCTCTCTCGGCATCTCAGCCTTCCCGCCGCTCGATTAGGAGTGCCCCAAACCCCTTATACGTGTTATGAAGATCCTAATTTGGAACATAAAGGATTTGGGCCACCTGGACAAGCGGAGTAATGTCACCCAGTCTGTTTCTCAGTTTTCTCCTTCTATTCTCGGCTTGGTGGAAACCAAACTCCCTTCTCCTCCCCCCTCTCAAATTAGGTAAATTTGGGGCTTTCGCCCCTTCTAATGGGTCGCTCTGGATGCGTTAGGTGCATCAGGCGGAATCTGGGTTCTCTGGGACCCAACCCAGCATCCCTTAGTTGCCTCTCAGATTAGCAGATACTCAGTCACTATGATCCTTGAAAGAATATAAGATTCTCTCCTTTGGAAATGCTCAGTATGGAACCCAAGCAAATAGCGAGAAGTCGGGCTTTCTGAGAGAGTTGAAGTCTTCGGCGACCCTCCCTTCATTATTATCGTACGTAGGAGGCAGTGTTCAAAAAAACGAACCGCCTAGCGCCTAGGGCGATCTAGAGGGCTTGAGCGCATTGCCCAGGCCTAGGTGGCCAAACTGGGCAGTGGCCCCGGGGTGGCCGCCTATGCGGTATGGAACCCGCTTAGGTGGTCCACCCAGGGCCTGCACCCCGCCCAGAGGCAGAAATTTTTTTTTTTTTTTTAAAGATATAAAAGGTTAGAAGGAGGGGTTTTAAGTTCATTTGAAACCTAAACCCACAAGAACCTCTTTTAGAGAGAAATAAACTTCCAGAAACCTACATTTCATTGGATCAAAGTATTTCTCAAAGTTTGGAGTTTGAGCAATCAAAATAAGTGCAAAACTTTATTTTTTAGATTGCTTGTTTTATTTTGAGATGTCTTCTTCAAGAGTTAGTCGGAGTGGAGATCCGGAGTAGAGATCCGGATTGGAAATATGGATACAATCTGAATCCAATTGACAAAAATTGCGTTTGATGCAATTTTTGTGAAAAAGAGACGAAAGGAGTCATAAACCGGTTTAAGAAACATGTAGCCGGTATTAAGGGGGATGTTGGCCCTTGTAAAAATGTTCTTGAAGCTATCAGAGAGGAGATTAAGCAATATATAAGTCATGTAAAAGAAAAACAAAAACAAAATCCTTGTTATAGATCTATTTCTGCTACTTATAGAAGAAGTGTTCCGGGTTGAAAGTATGGGTACAACCCAAAACCAAATGATAAAAATTGTATAAGGTGTAATTTTAGTGAAAAAAATATCAATGGAGGTATTAGCCGATTCAAAAAACACCTTGCTGGTGTTAGAGGTAATGTTGCTTCTTGTACAAAGGTTTCTGAAGCAGTTCAGGATGAGATTAGACATCTTCTAAATTTAGAAGAACCAAAAAAGGATGAACATAAGCTTTGTTCTATGGAAGTATCTTCTCCAGGGTCTAGTAGGAGTGTTGATCCGGGTTGGAAGCATGGTTATAACCCAAATCCAAGTGATAAAAATTGTATTAAATGTAATTATTGTGGAAAGGATATTGAGGCCACCAGAACCGGGGCTATCAAGTTAAATTTCGATGGAGGCTCCATAGGTAACCCGGGCCCTTCAGGCATCGGAGGCCTATGTAGGGACTCAGAAAGGTAGATCCTCCTATCCTACGCCTTACTTATAGGAGTTGTGGACTCCACAGTAGCAAAGGCTAAGGCTCTACTCGAGGGACTTAGAAAATTTCATCCTCTACAGAGCACACAAGTGACACTAGAAGGGACTCCAGTAACACCTTTGCGTGGGCATCCGACATTGCCCCCTGCATGTGAAGACTAGATAACATCTTTGCCAAAATTGCCCACCTAAGTAGCAGTATTCAAGTCTCTTGAAGACACACCCATCGAGAAGCTAACGATGAGGCAGATGCTTTAGCAAGAGAGGGAGCTAGTATCAACTCTTCCCAAGGGAATCCCAACCCCCCTTAACACTCACCCCCTCTTTTTTTGGATCTGTTGGAGAGTTTTATGTACCCTCAAAGGTCTTTGTCTAGAGCACCCTGTTAAGGGGATTGCCTAAATTTCGTAGTACTCTCACTTGTATCTTTATAATCTATTAATATAAAAGTTAACTTTCTCAAAAAAAAAAAAGCTGTTTCCTTTAGACTTTGCTGCAACATGGTGGAGTGTGGCATTCTGGATGCCTCTCTGGCATTAGATATTGGTGGACACCCAATATGCTACTCTTTTGTGAGTGGGAAAAAACTATTTTTTTCCATTTGTATCCAAGTACGTGTTGTGTGTCCTATTATAACACATGAACAGCCCAAAATGTTGTCAGCTCCAATACTCGTCATTAGCCAGTTGAATTCGCATTGGATCTATGTTGCATTCTATTACAAAAATGCAACACACAAGTGTATAATGTAAAATACATGTGTCACTGGATCTTTGTTGCACTCTATTACAAAATGCAACATATAAGTGTGCAATGTAAAATACAAGTGACAAGAGCACAAGAAAAAAAGCCAGGGCTCAAGTCTAGAAGCCATCCGTGAAAACCAAATAGAGAAATGGTGTTTCTCTAAAGCAAAAGAAAAACAAGAACTTAAAAAGCAGCACAGCAGAATCCAATATAAGAATACCTTCTTGGGCAGCCACCTCAGGCAAATACGTAGCACTGCGTCTTATGTTGTCAGAATCATTGAATTCAATAATTAGACCATGCTTTCCAACCTGCAATCAGAAAGACAACAGACCGCATCAAGGAGGACCAAGAAAACAAAGCTCATAAGGAACACAACAAACAACAAATTTATGAAGGCTGTTACACAAGAAAAAAGTGCAATTACAAATTTTATGCAACTGAAGATGAATTATACATGGATGCACATGAATTATTAGAACTTAAAACAATATAAAAGAAAGAGATGGACCTCCCAATCAAGATAGTGGAGAGCAGATTCATAATCAGTCAGAATGGAAACTGTACATTCCAAGTAGGGTAATTCTCTGGCTTGAATAGGAGGGAAACGCCGGTCCCTCAGTGCGCTTCAAAAGAGAAAATAAGAACAAAGATAAGAATAAATACACAACAAGACACAGAAAATAAAATACTGGCACTACTCGTATAACTAATGGAAGTTACCAAAATTTTCCAATCAAACACGAGGAACCTCAGCGCCTTAAATTTGAAGAAATTTTGCTTCCTTTTTTTATTGATAAAATGCAGAAAGAATTGTGGCAAGAGGAAAACAAAAAGAAAAAGAATGCCAAGGGAAAAGCTGGTGCAAATGCAAATAAAGAACATAACAATTTCATAGAACATTTACACAGAAGCCTACAGAGATCCAACAGAGACGCCATCTTTGTGTACACACATAAGCACCTACAGATATCCACAACAGATGAGACATGCAAAAACATAGCGCAAGCACATGAAAATGGGAAGCAACATGGGAACCACATAAACACAGCAAACAACCATCAGAATTATCAACATGGGAAGCAACATGACCAACCCATCCTTCGATCAAGGAATACAAGCTGTAAAATTTCCAATGGAACATAGACATTACCATTAATACTTAAAGGGAAAAGAGAGAGGCGTATGAAATATAATGACTGACCGCCAACAAGCTAGAAACAACCCGAAAGATGTTAAGGCAAAAGCCTGTGTAACTAGCACAATATGCCCTTGCCAGTGTTTCAAAACGCGCTGGGTGGGTAGGTGGCCTGGGGGGTCCAAGCCGCCCAATGCCTAGGCGAGCGCCCAGAACCTGGGCGGCAGCCCAATTGAATCCAAAAAGGATTCTACAATTATATATTGTATAAAATATAAAAATTAGGTATTTAGGGCACATCAAAATTCAAAGTATACTACACATTAGCACATACTCCATAAAGATAACCATAAGTCGGTCCATAATCCATATTCAATTAAAACATAAAATTTACCAACCAACCAAATTACCAAACCAGTGGAACTACAAATCCACTATCCACAAATCACATTACAGTATTACACCACCATAAGCGAGAAAACAAAAATGCAAGTAATACTTGAATACTCAAAAGAAACTTCAATAGACAATAATTCAATCAAAGTTCAAAGTTCAATAATTATTCAGCATTCATCATTCATCATCAAAAAAATTCGGGTCAGCGGCATTGGCATCATATTCATCGGAGTAGTCACCCTCCTCGACATATTAGTCGTCCTCCTCTGTGGCATAAAAGCTGATTAAGCAAGCGGTATTGAAAGAAATGCTCGCCTCATAAAACCATGTAGCAAGATAATAAGCAACTCTATCTCTCTCTTCCTTCTTCATTCTATTTTCAATGGTGGTTTGCTTCTTTGTTTCCCTCCTGCAACCTCAAGGTCAAGCCAAGGAAAAACATTATCCATAGGGCCTCTAACCTGAGGCTTCTTACTCACATAACTAGAACCAAAAGCAATTACAACTCCCTTTCCCTTTCCCCGAATAATGGATTGTTCTATTTCTACCTCTTGACACCCCTCCCCAAAGATACTTCTAAGTACTCAAAATCTTCTAAAAAACCCCAATAGATTTATAAAACATCAAAAATTAAATCTAATATCAACGGGTGATGTTTTGATTAATTTATCATTACTTTGAGAAACCCTTCGATCCTAAAGAAATTACCAAAAAACTAGTTTTCTGGGGGCTTTCTCTCTCTAAATGAGCTTCAATAAGTTTTAGGTTTCAAATGAACCTAAAACCCCCATGTTTGCCAATTCGTATACAAAAAAAATGAACAAAAAATGCCCCCATCGAAAGCTATTTTTGCCTCTGGGCAGGGCACTGGACCTGGACGGCCGCCCAAGTCTGGGTGCAGGGCAGCCGCCTAAGCGGTTTCCTAGGCGCCTAGGCAGGCGCCCATGAACCACCGCTTGTTTTGGGCGCCTAAGCCCGGGCGATGCGCCCAGGCCCCCAGATCCGCCAAGGCGTTGAGCGGTCCGCTTTTTGAATCACTGGCCCCTTGCCAAAATGCTATCACTTCTCCCTGAGGGACTAATCAACTCTTGCTCACTTTTGTGACCAATGTTTAATCCTCAAGCTAGATAACTTCCTCGCTCACTGCCAAAACAGAGTTGACAGGCTGAGTCAAATAGTAAACTCAGAAAAATTCGGTGAATCATTCAAAATTGTGAAAAGTTTATGAACGTGCAATGTGTCAATTATGGGAATCGAATCTAGGTCATCAACTTATCATAACATAATGCTACCAATCCAATAGATATTATTTGTTGGTTAAATCAACAAAAGCATTACATAGAAGGAAAAACTCAGGGACATCCAATATTTTCATCTATAAAATTCAGCTAAAGCATCACATAGAAGGAAAAACTCAGGGACATCCAAGGTTTTTCATCTATAAAATTCATCTTCTAGATGAATCGAGTCAACTGAAGAGTTTTTCCAAAATGGGAATTAGTTTTATTCACTGTGCACACAACGATGCATTGAACATGCACGTTTCACAACGATGTGAACCCTGAGCCAAAGCTGGGTAAAGGAAATGAACTTCTAAAGATGAGGGAGGTGCGATATACATGCTCCTTCATCAAAAGAGTCAGAGATCATTTGGTGCCATGCAGCACATGTAGATAAAATACCCTTCCTTGGCCTAATTCAAAAACCTCATCAAAAAGAAAAGAAAATCCCCAAGAGGTGAAAGCTTGATTACTGAAATCTCCCTCCGATAACGATCCCCGCTCTTGAGTAAATGCTCCAATCCAATGAGAAGAACTCTAACTACAGATACATTGTACTAGCTCCCCGATAGAGTCAAACAAAACCAAAATGGGAGATCAAAACTGGCCTCAAAACAAATTCCCAACCCCTTCCAACCCAGACGTGAATGAGCTACCATCAAAATTGAATTTTGAGAGCCTGAGGGAGGAGAAGGCCATCTCATATGTGGGGGAAGGCTCTTTAAAATCCAATTTTGATGGCGTCTCTTAGAGGAACTGGATTGGCAGGGTTAGGAATTTATCTGAGGGAGGAGATTGCTGGGTGATGGGACAGTGGTGCTTGGAGCTATCACAGATCAGTTGTGGAGGACATTTGATGCCGGACCAAGGGAACTTATCTCCTACAGACTATAATACTCTTGAAGGGATTTTTGGACGGGATGTGTGATGGGTCAAGAAATTTAGGGCAGGAATAAAGTCCAATTGAGGTTAGGTTTCCAAATTGAAAAAGGAGTAGGGAGGTTGAGTTTCCTAATGAAGTTAGAAGTCCTACTAGATTGGGATTCCTAAATAGAAATCCTAGTGAGTTTACAAAATTTAGGACAGAAAGGTTTTCAGGTACTGATATCTCCTAATTTGAATCAGATTTGAGGAATATGAATCCTTAGTAGGTTAGGAGTGAAGCTAGGGTGATGGGGACGTGTTAAGCAGGATCAGAGCAACAATTAGGGTTGGTTTTAGAGGATCTATTAGGCTTGAAGTTGCTGGAAAATTTAAAAGTCCAGCAAGGGTAAATGATGGATTTGAAGGCATGAGGCGAAATCAAAGCTGATTTAAGGTTGGTGGGCTTAGGGGTATGAATTATGGGTTTGGGAAGGAGAAAAGGTAGGTTAGCAGGGCTTAGGAAGGGTCGATTTGATGGGGAAGAAATTGGGTGATGAATTTAGTTGAGGGGAATCCTGGATGGGGAAGCATCATGGAGAATGAAAAAAACAAGGGTCTACTTCTTTCTTCGCTAGGCGAAGAAGACACTAGAACTTGATGGGGACACTCTTCCAACATTAAGCTAATCATTCTCTACAAAAAGAGTTTAAGGAATCTCCTCGAGGTAAAGGAATCACTACCTCATTTAATAGACTCACAAAAGAAAAACATAATCTTTATTGCCAACATCAAATGAATTAGCCATAGGCCAACGGTTCATAAAAGCATATAAAACAAACTCCTAAAGACTAGGAAAGTATCAAACTCAAAAGGGGTTTATAATCCAACTGGGACTGGAACATACTTTCTAAAAGCCTAATTACATAAAGAAGCTAAAAATAAAACCCAATTACAGAAATCAAAATGAAAAGAAGGAAACCTAAGGAAAAATAAATTAGTATTTGATTTTTCAATCAAATTTTTTACCATGATTTGAAGCTTGAAACATCCAATTTAAGAAAACACCAAAAACATTGGACGTGTACATCTCGGAGAGATCTTCAATCAGAGTTTTGGGCTACCCCAAGCAGGCTTTCAGGTTATGCCTCTTGAAAATGGTATGCCCGATAGCTCCAAATTCTCTTTCACAAGACCCCAAAGGTAAAGTGGTACCTCATATTAAATACCCAAAAACTTATGGTTCCTCCCATCAAGGGTAGGAGATATTACTTAAAATAGTCGGCCACAATTAACCTTTCACAGCTATCAGATCATACTATTAATAAAAAATCAATAGTTTATAGCTCAACCGAACTCGGGAGCAAGAGGAAACAAGAATGTACTCTGCTGTGACTTAGGTTTTCAATCTTTCAAAACCAATCACAAGAAATTCTTCCATATAGTCCAAATGATAATTAAAAAATAAATAAAAAAACTATTCTCAACAGTGCATAGCACAAAAAAGAGGCACAAACTTTAGGAGTGGGTTAAAGTCATATTCCAGGGCATGTACTACTACAATCACACTTGCAACAAAAATTAGAAGAGAGAAATGTATCCCCAACATCCAAAAACTTTAAACAATTTGGGATGCGTGTTAGGACAAACTCTAGGATCAATGGAGATTCCTTCACAATATGTAGAAGTCTGTCATACATGTGGTAATCAGAAACAAAATTTGGTTTTTGGAAAGGCCTCAGGGTAGAAATATGGTCATTTCCTTTTTAAGGCAATCATGCACAACACATGCAAGAAAATATGAGAGAACGTAACAAGATAAGAAAATATGTATTGCATGTAAAATACATGAGAAAATGCTGACAATGTAAATTGTATATGAGTTGTATTCTTTTACCATTATATCATCATTATATATAAAAAGGAAAAGTTTTAATAAGGTTGTAACCTTAAAATGTAGAATCACAGATGCACCTCAAAAATCTATCGGAAATGTTGTTTTAATGTTGAAAAAACCCTCTAATCGATCATCTCGACATCGAGATGTATGAATATGAAAAAAAAACGTTTTTGCGTCTCGGAAATAGTGCATCTTGCAACACATTATCTAGATCGTCCATTTTCAAGATTTTCATATATTTATAGATCTACTTGATTTTAACCATTTTTGGATTTTAAAATTTTCTAATAGGTATGAAAATAGATTTTAAGATAATACTAAGAATTTTTTACAACAAAATTACATGTTATGATAAAATTTTAAGGTGCGCCTTAATTGGATTGTTTAAGGTTGCAATCTTATAGAAACCGCACCCTATATAAAATGAAAGAACCACCACAATGGTGATGAGGCATAATTATTTTTCAAAAGTAATTTTCTCTCTCTAAAATTCTTTATGGTATCAAAGCACTAATATTATCACAAAAAGGTGTTGGTAGCTGAGACAGAGGCACAACAATATCCCAAAGAACAAAAGAAAGCCATGTTAATTCTGCAGAAGTGGATGTCATAGATGGGTAATCAACGTCAGCACTTGAACGAGCCACAATTGACTATTTCTTAACGCTCCAAGATATGAAATTGGAACCAATATAGGTACAAAAACCAATAGTTGAACGGTGAGTGTTTGGACAACCGGCCCAATCTGCATCAGAAAATACGCATAACTCAAAGGAACTAGCAGATTAGATTCGTATACCAAAGGACTGCATACCATTTAGATAACAAAGAACCCACTTAACTACCTGAAAATGTGCAATTGTCGGGACAATACATAAATTGACACTCTATATTAGCACTACGAGAAAAGTTAGGCCGTGTTATCATAATGTATGGGAGTGCACCAACAATGCTTCGATGAAGAGATGGATCAGTAAATAGGTCAGAATTCCCACGAACAATGTTCTTCACTGCCATTTGTGTTGAAATAGGTTTGGCACCTAGCATTTGAGCACAATTAAGAAGATCCCGAGTACATTTGGTTTGAGATAGAAAAATTTCACTTGAGAAATAAGATCCTACCTAGAAAGTAGTGAAGGGGACCAAGATCTTTCATAGTGAATTTCTCTACCAAGTTGGTAATAAACCATTCTAGAAAATCTAAATTATCACCTGTAACAATAACATCATCAATATAGAGGAGAAGGATAATAGTGCCTTGAGGACTACAAACAAATAGAGATGATTCCACTATACTGTAACAAAAGAGACTAAAACGATCAAACCATGCTCGATGTGCTTACTTGAGACCATATAAAGCTTTTTTTAATTTGCAAACATGATTTGGATATTCTGAGCTGACAAAGCCAGGAGGTTGTTCCACAAATACATGTTCATTAAGCCATGCAGAAAAGCCTTTTTCACATCAAGTTGTTTGATAGGCCAGTGACAAACAGCAACTATGGTGAGCACAATTTGAATACTAGCGAGCTTAATAACAGGATAAGATGTTTTAGATATATCAACTCCAGCAACCTAATCGTATCCTTTAGCAACTAGCCCGGCCTTAAGTCTCTCTAGACAACCATCAAACTTTAAGTTAGTCTTATAGACCCAATGACAACCAATAACTTTCTTACATGGAAGATGCTCTCAAGTGGAACTAATATGTAGGGCTTCAATCTCCTCTTCCATTGCATGATGCCAACCAGATAGACTTGATGAACTTAGGTTCAGTAGGGATAGTTTCAAAAGTGGGAGCATTTGATACTGCTACCATGGACAGTAGAATCTTAGGTCTTCGAGGACCATCTTCAGTACTTGTAACTATGTCATGACAAGGGTGCTCAAGGGCTGGTGAAAAATCAGATTGGTTAGTTTCTTAGATGACAAACATTTTTATCACCATGAGTATATGCTACATCAGCTTGGTCATTTTGTATTAGTGTCATAGTGGTGATATCTTCCTCTCCAAAAGAAGTTGGAAAGCTATCATTATTGAGGGGCAAAGCAATTAGACGAGCACACACATCCAGGGCATCTCTCATGGGTGGTTTATGTACAGGCGATGTATCAGAAGAAGAAGAAGTCTATATGTTAGATTCATATCAATCAAACTATTTTGCACAAGTAGTCAGCTCCCCCTGAACCTGTGCACTATCAAACAAAGAATTTGGGTTAGCATATAGATAAATGCTTTCATTGAATACAACATGTTTGGAGATATATACTTTTCCTGTGAGTGGATGCAGACATCTGCATCCCTTATGCTAAAGAGTGTATACTAAAAATACACATAAAAGAGAATGGGGACTGAATTTATTTGCAGAATAGTCTCGAAAGTACATAAAACACCGACTCCCAAAAACCTAGAGTGAAGAATAGTCTGCTAACCAGCCACATAATAAAGAGTATGGTGAATCCATTTTTACATTGGCCGAGGGAATCTTTCTTATTACAAATACTACAAAGACTGCAGTATGGAAAGCCCAAAATAGTTTAGAAATTCCAACACAAAACATCATTGTAAGCCATAGTTCTACAATATTTTTATGTTTCCTTTCAGCTGTTCAATTTTGTTCAGGAGTTCTTGGACTTGATATTTGTTGCATAATTCCATTATCACCAAGATAAAAAATGAATTCTTTATAGCAAATTCACCACCTACATCACATTGAAAAAATCGAATTCGTTTTTCAAATACCCTTTCAACCATACAATGAAATTTCACAAATGTAGAGAAAAATTCATATTTTCTTTTCAAGTGATAAATCTAAGAAAAAGAGTATAATCATCAACAAACACAACATAAAAACGATAACAATTAAGTAAAATTGAAGCAAGACCCCTTAAATATGAATGAATCTTAAAAATAGGTTTTGTAGAGGTCTTATTAGTATTAAAAAACGGGTGTTTACAACTTTTTCCCATTTAACAACTAACACAAATAGAATGGGATTTATTCTCCACATCAACACTAATCAACTATTTAGATTCAAAGTAACGGACTACTTTATTTGGACGATGTCCGAGGTATTGAGGACACACATCTTCTGATGTTATCTTATTCTTATTTGAAAATAAATCTTGCTTTACATCCTCAAGTGTGCATAGTCCGCCCTTTTGACTCCCACTAGCTAGAGTTCTCCCAGTGCTCCTTTCCTTAATCAGAAAACCATTTGATGCGAACTCAAAAATACAAGGACAATCTTATGTAAACTTTCTGATAGATTAAAAGTTCCTTTTCATTTCTGACACCAAAAGAACATTAGAAACATTGAATTTTCCAGACCCAACATCAAAATTTTTATCACCAACATGTCCAATAGGCAATAGTTCACCATGGCCAACCATGACTGTATCTGGACCACTATATGGGCAAAGCCGCACAGGTTTTGCATTTTACCTAGGTTTCTAGTCATATAATTTGAGCCACCAGTTTCCCTAAACCATCATGAGTCTTGAGAATCAGCTATAGTCATTGTAGTAAAAGTTTGACAAATGTCTTCTACTTGGTATGTATGATTGAATCGATGTCAACACTTTAATGCAATATGTCCAAATTTTTCATAAATTAGACGTTTTTCCTAGGGCTTTTGGGATAATTGTTGCATCTGGGAATGTTGCGGGCAATATTGATTAAGAGATACACCAACACCTCCTTTGTTTATAAGCATAACCATAATCCATAAGTCGGTTCATACTCCATATCCAATTAAAACTTAAGATTTACCAACCAACCAAATTATCAAACCAAGTTACCAAATTGTATCAAACCAGTACTGTAGTACACCACCATAAGGAAGAAAACAAAATTGAATTATGAAACTGTGACAGTAATACTTGAAGACTCAAAAGAATCTTCAATAGTTCAATACTTCAATCAAAGTTCAAAGTTTATTAATTATTCAACATTCATCATTCATTCATCATCAGAAAATTTTGGGTCAGTTGCATTGGCATCATATTTATCGGAGTCGTCACCATCCTCAACATATTGGCTGTCGTCGTCCTCCTCTGTCTCTTCTGAATCTGCCTCTTCTTCCTCCACCCTTGTTCTCTATGCAGAAGATCAAGTGGCCCTAGGAGGGTCAGCTAATGTCCCTGAAGTATCCATGACCATGTCTCATATCAATCGTTCATGCCCCTCGACCTCATCATCATCAACTAACCATTCCATAACATTGTCCATATTGTTTTATCGGATGGAGTCTCTCTTATCTCTCTTAGCAAACTAGTCCGTCAAGAATCGAATGTATTTGACATAGACTAGGTCATTGAGCCTCTTTGATTCAAGCATGTTCTTTTTCTTTGTATGAATCTAACAAAATCAAATGAAACTAATTAAAATCTAATATCTAGGTTCATGTATTATTTATAAAATTATACAAATTACCCTTACGGCCTTACCCCTTCAAAAGTACTCCAATTGCGCTCACAACCAGATGAAGAAATGGTTAGGTTTAAGATCCGAACGGCCAACTTTTGTAAATTTGGAGAACTATACCCATGTTGGCCCCACCAATGGGCTGCAAAGATATAAAAAAAAATCATAAATAAATAATCGAATTAATCGATTACTTGAACTTCATGAACTTAAGAATATTATTAATACCTGGTTCAATTTTGGCCCTTTGCCTTATCGCCATTGGACTCCCAAAAGATTTTAAAGCACTTGTAATTTATTAGCTCATCAGCGCATATAAAATCCTGGATATCAAGATCAGGGCCTAGCACATCTACACACTTAGTAAATCTATTCATAATTGAGTCATTTGTGTGTATATCTTTGTCAACATAAAAAAAAGCTGGGTTCATATAATAACCAGCTGCATGCAATGGCCAATGTAGCTGCCTATCCTATTTCTCATCAATAATCTCCCAAACAGGCTTCTAGCAGGTTTCGTCATCATTGAAATTTTGGGCTATCTCTCTTTTGCATTTCTCCATAGCCTCATATGTAGCCCATAGAAGGCTTGTCATTATCAACCATGCGAAGGACTTTTATAAGAAGAAAAAATACCTTAACAGCGCCCTTCACCCCTCGCCAAAAAAGCCTTAGAAAGGATAATATCTCTCACCTTCTTCCCAACCTGATCTTTAGACCACTTACATGCTCTCCAGTCATCCGAGGTAAACATCTGTCTCAACTGCACTCTCCTCAAATGTATGTTATCTAGGCATAAGTACCAGATCGCAAATCTCGTGACCCCAGGCCTCACAATCTCTTTCTTCTTTATAAAGCTACGCATCATGCTGAATGTGAGATGGTGGCTATAAATGAAATTTGTAACTAACTTGGCCTTCTTCACTACATCTGATATCTCGGTTAAACTACCAAAAGCCTCAAGCATGAGGTGTATACAATGTGCTGCACATGGTGTCCAAAAGATTCTAAGATAAGCTATGCGCAACAAATTAGTTGCAGCAACATCAAGCGCAGCATTGTCTGGGACAACCTGTACAACAAGATGCTCCTCAACCTCCCTGATTCCCTTCTCTATAACTTGAAATATGTAATGGGTATCACGGATATGATCAGAAGCATCAATAGACCTCAAAAAAACAGTCCCTAAAGGACAATTCACAAGCAAATTCATCTGACTTCTTCTCTTCCTATCACTCCAAGCATCAATCATAATAGAAAGCGCATACTGAGCCCATGCATCCTTCTTAACTTCTACAGTTTCCTTCGTGACACTCACTGCTTTTTTGAAAAAATTGCTCTGAAAGCTGATATGGGGTTTGGGGTTTCATCTCAAGGCCAAATTGGCCAATTGCCTCCACCCCAACATAGAAGCTGCTTAAGCAAGCGGTATTGAAAAGAATGCCCGCCTCATAAAACCATGTAGCAAGATAATAAGCAGCTCTATCTCTCTCTTCCTTCTTGATTCTATTTTCAATAGTGGTTTGCTTCTTTGTTTTCTCTCCTGCAACCTCAAGGTCAGGCCGAGGTAAAAAACTATCCTTAGGGCCGCTAACCCGAGGCTTCTCAGTCCCAAAACCAGAACCAAAAGCAATTACAACTCCTTTCCCCTTTCTCCTAATAATGGATTGGTCAACCTCTTGACATCCCTCCCCAATCCTTTCCTCGTCACTATCATCGTCATCATAATTGACCTGATCCCCAGACCTAATCTCTGCTATAGAGGCAAATCTCTCATCTTTTTTCAGTTTTACCATACTAAAAAATTGTTTATTTCCTCTTTAACAGCATCAGGAGTCTTTTTACATGAGGCAACATCCCCCCTGATACCGACAAGATATTTCTTGAACCGGTTTCTGTCACATTTTGTATCCTTATCACAAAACTTACATCTTATGCAATTTTTATCATTAGGATCTGGGTTGTAGCCATATGTCCAATCAGGATCACCACTCCTATTAGATCCCGAAGAAGACATCTCAAATATAATACAATTTACTAAAGCAATAAAAAAAATCACTATGAGTTTGATTGCTCAATCTTCAAACTTCCACCTCAAAGATGCTTTAGAAGACTCAAAATCTTCTAAAAAACCCCCCAATAGATTTGCAAAACATCAAAAATTAATCTAATATCAATGGGTGCTGTTTTGATCAATTTTTGTTAACTTTGATAAACCCTTCGATCCTAAAAAATTCACGAAAAACTAGTTTTTGGGGGGGCTTTCTCTCTCTAAAATGGGCTCCAATAAGTTTTAGGTTTCAAATGAACCTAAAACCCCAATTTTTTGCTCTTTAGTATAAAATAAATGGACAAAAAATGCCCCACCAAAACCCATTTCTGCCTCTGGGTGGGGCGCAGGCCCTAGGCAGCCACCCAGGGCTAGACGCTAGGCTCCCGCCTAGGCGGCCGCCCGATTTGGCCGCCTAGGCGCTGGGCGGTCCGCTTTTTGAATCACTGGTGGTTGAGCACCAAAGTTATTGTTTATCTAAGGTACACCACATCCCCCATTATTGTTCTATCTTGTTTGAACAAACCCATATATCTAAGAGTTGAAAAACGGTTGACCAAAGTTGTTTGCCTCTACCTTTGTAATTCCTGTTATCTCTATTGGGTCCAAAATTTCGTTGTTGTCTAACAAAGGGCATACTTTGATTTGGATAAGAGTGTTCTTCAGAGACATGAGGCTGGTTTCTAATTTCATGGCTTTAAAGAAGAGGTATAATCTCATAATAAGAAGGATTGGGGGACTTATGCATGTGGTAGAAAAACTCTCATCTTTTGGTCAAAATCCATTAACAAGCCAAAATACCTTATTTTCATCTGGTTTGGGTTTGCGAAAATCCATTGAGTTTGCGTATGTATTATAATAGAGTCGAATTCCCTTTCTTGCAGAGTTGGAGTTGCAAGGTAAGTTGGAACTCCCTAGCTTGAGAACTACCTGCATAGGCATTCTTGAGACATTTCCAAACCTCTGTAGAAGTATAAAGGCCAACAACAAGACTGAGACAGTCTTCTAACAAGGTCACCATGATCCAAGCTTTACGAAGCCGGTTGAACTTTAGTTATGATTTGTAGTCAGGGTTTTTGATTTCACTCTTACCATCAGGAGAGGAAATCTTTTGATTTGGCATAGGGCAATCACCATCAATGAATCCAAAAAATTCCTAACTCTCAATCAATAAGAGCATTTGGGTTTCCTATAATATATAGTTGTCTTGTGTCAATTTAATTGACACAAAATTTTCCACATTAAGACTGAATTGTTGAGGATGAAGCATCCTTTTGAGCAAAAAGGTATTTGAGGACAGATAAATGGGTTTGGAGAAGTATGACAATAGCATTTGGATTTGAATTTTTTTTTTTTTTTTTTTTTGTGGACTATGTAAGATGGTTTTACTGGAGAGAGTGCGTTAAACAGAAGAGATGGGAGAGGTCGAAGGACACTTAGAGAAGGACATGAGGGCTTTTGGGAAGGATAAAAAGAAAATGGCTACCAATTTAAATCGGCAATTTAAAACCAGTTTTCTCGTATTGAAATGGCATTGATCGAATTGGCAATTGAGGAAGGTAAGCAAGGGTTTTCTCGCAATCAAGTAATTGATATCTTTACCAAGCCTCTGCCATGAAATGTTTTTTGAGATCTTTGCTTCAAATTCGGACTTCAAATATCTCTTCAGTGGAGTTTACGGGGAAGTAATAGAAACAAAATCTAGTTTCTGGAAAGGCCACAGGGTAGAATATTGCCATTTCCTTTTTAAGGCAATTATGCACAACACCTGGAAGAAAATTAGAGAGAATGTAACAAGATAGAAAAGTGTATACTATCTGTGTAATATATAGGAAAGTGTAAACAATGTAATTGTTATATGAGTTGCATAATTGTATCATCATTACATATACAATGAAAGAACCACCACAATGGTGGGGAGGTACAATTATTTTTCAAGAGTTCCTTTCTCCTTCTAAAGTTCTTTATGTGGCTACTGCTTTAACATATTAGTTTTCTTATCGCCATCTCCATGATCTGGTTGAATGTTTTCAACTGGATTATAACTTTTTGATCCAAGGATTAGGTGAATGTTCCCATCTGTATGTACTCACAGCAGTACAGCCTGATGTACACTCCTTACATGCCCATATTATAGTTAATTACAAAGGTTGTTTTGGTTGGGGGTGGGGGGTTGGTCGGTCTTTGATAGCATTTGTATTTTGTATTCTGGGGGCCTTCTCCTTTAAGATAAAATTTAATTAAAGAATATCAATATAGGAGGGATATTTGACCAAGCTAAACTCATGTTCAAAGAACTTTTGAACATATTAAATAGAATTTTATGTCACGCCACAAAACTTGCAGAATGAAACATTAAAGATTCAAATGCATTACATAAACTGATCAAACTTCAATAGCATGTAGGATCATTGCAGAAAAATCATTTGTTTACCAAAAATATTAAAATTTTCAAAGTATCGTCATGAGAAGGAAATAAAGTAAAACTCTCAAAACAATTAAAAAACAGAAAACAAGAAAAGTCAATATGTTCCTAAAATCGTCACCATCCCCAAACACTGAACAATAACAATGACCAAAAAAAAAGAAATAGAAGCCCCAAATGAATATTACCTCGTTAGAGCATAATCCTTAAAGCCATTGACCAAGCATCGGGCCTCCAAAGTTCCAATGCATCCTCGAAGACGAGGCTCCCCACCGTTAGTGATTTTCTTCCAGGTGACAAACAAGGGACTGTAATAAAGTCCCTCATAGTAAGAGTTAAAAAGAGAATAAGGCCAAACTTTTATGCATGCCATTCAAGAGAAGCACATTTATCAGTATTTATAACGAAGTCATATCAACCTGTACAAAAAGCAAGTGATCATACCAGACAACTCCTATAGATATAATGGTGATAAAACAGATAAGAAGTTTAGGCCGATAAGCAAACTGTGTGTATTACAGAAAGCATTTAGCCAGAGAAGCAAAGAAGAAGCGTAATTTCTTTTTATTAAAGCACATATCATCAAGGAATTGCAAAAGAAAAAAAGGCTTGATGATCCTTCAATTGAGAAACAGATGAAGTAAAATATATAAAAAGTGGAGTCAGTCAACATGGTTTGTTTCTGGGGACAAACTTCAAATGTGGAAACCCTAACTTCCTTAAAAACACTCTTGGGGTATCTACCACTATGCCAAAACCTAAGGGACCAGATGAAACATAAAATAACTACATAATAACCCAAATGCCAAACAATACCAGACTCTCTTCCCCAACAGAATATAAGTCAGCCTCAAAAGCTAATAATATGAACAAAATCATCAATTTAATTGAACACAAGTTAGGAAACAGCAATGCGATCATTTTCAAAATATAAAGGTAACCCTTCAACAGAAATATAAAAACGAGGTGACACCCCAACTGTAGAAAAGAGAAAAACTCGACCAAGAAAAATGTTGGTGCAAACGGATAAATTCAATCACAATTATGTATTAAGAAGAATACTTATTAAATCTGGAAGAAATAAAACAAGATTCAGCATGGATAAAATATGGCAGGCTGATGCGCTCAATGGAAAAGGATTTACTCTGTCCATAACTCATCCAAATTCGAATAGAGAAACTGCCAAGCATAACCATTACTCAATCAAAACCCAACTAACATGAAACATTGCAGATAGAATTAACTAATATCCAGTTCCAATATAATGATCAAAAAAAATTGTTTCATCCGGCAGGGACCGCATTTCTACATTTGCAATCCCCGAGGTATAAAGCATTTATCTTAA
The DNA here is from genome assembly GCF_000471905.2 of Amborella trichopoda. The sequence continues at coordinate 3,420,167 of NW_006499973.1, read as the reverse complement.
AGATGGATGCAAATAGGTGGTCCATCTAAAAACAATTGAAACTAACAGTCCAAATAGTTTCTTAATAGAATTATTATTTTTAATTTTCAAAAAATTATTTATTTTTTCATATTCATGATCTCCATGTTAGAGATTACATGTCATTAAAAATTAGGTCCAAAAATCCATCTCAAAAATAGATGACTCATTTCTACATGGACTCATAGAAACTGTGTCCAATGATCAAACACAAGCTACCAATTCACGAAAAAAAAACCAAGCAAACACAAAAGTAGAACAAAGACTCAAAAGAAATTTTATATTGGAATTGCATAAACTATCTATGACAAGGAAGAATTCCTAACGTTCAATTGAATTATCCTCCCCTTGTGTCAACTTTAAAATAATATAACGAAGGAAAAAACCAAAAGGAGGCAGGTAAACAAATAAATCAGATAAAAAAAAAAAAGTGACAACAAATACATGATTCAAAATCCATAATCATTGGTTTAGCGACTTATGTCCCAATTTCTATGTGAATGGAAATAAAAGGTCTGATTGATACGATAAGGAGCAATAATGTTTTCTATTTTAATTCTTAAACTGCATGTTCCCCTTATTCATGATTTTACCATCAGATCAAGGAAAAAAAATAATTAAGTTCTCTTGCATAAATATATTGCTTTATTTTCCATCAATTTCTCCCTACTTTACTGAATCTCTTCAGTTACATTATACACACTATTATTAACTGAAAGACTTCAAATAAACAGCAATGAAAAAGCAAACAAGGATGATAATCAAAGAAAGGCAAAAACTTACTACTGGCCTGCATCAAAAGCTGGAGGGGGCGCTTGCTCACTGGTGTAGTGAGCCACCAAAGTGTCAAAGCAATAGACCACCATTTCCTTATTAGCTGACACCATTTTATAATGCAAAAAGCGAACCAGAAAAACCAGCGAGGATCTGAAAATATAAGGAAGATCGGAACCAAAAAATCAGAGCTTTGAGTTCCAGAACATCTAAGCAAGTTCTACACCACTTTAAAGCACAAAATAAATGCAAAGACGAAAGAATAACGGGGAAATGTGTAAAAGAAATTGACAACAAGGGTGGTTTCAGAATTGGGTTTTCTGGGATGAAATTTCCAGACTTGAGCTTCTTCTTTTTTCTTTTTTTTTTTTGTAATTTTTCTTCAAAAAGAAGCTCACTTTCTGGAATTAATCCCAAAATTGAAGAAAAAAATATCAGCTTTTCCAAAGGAGAAGCAGAGCATTTATAGGCATAATTCTAGGTGGACATGTCTAAAGTACCCTCGTCTTACGTCATCTATCCAAATTAACTTTTTTCATTACTAGGTCATTAACTTTTTCATTACCCAATTTTATTACAACATATAATTTTGATGTAAAATATTCATAAGATTAAATCTATTTTTTTATCTAATTATAAAATTTTAAACTCCTAAAATAGTTAAAATCAACTAGATCTATAAATATAAATATATGAAAATCTTTAAAATGAACGGTCTAGATAAAGTGTTACAAAATGTACTATTTTTAGGATTCAAAATTCTTTCTATTTTTCATAACCATATATCTCAATATCGAGATGATCAATTAAGAGTGTCTTTCAACATTAAAACAATATTTTCCGATAGATTTTCAAAGTGCATCCGTAATTCTACATTTTAAGGTTGCAACCTTATATAAACTTTTTTCTAAGAAGATTAACTAAAGTTAATCTATTTCTTTATCAGTTTTTTTAGGATTAACCTCATGATGATTAATGATGAAAAATTGTTTCATGCTGGCTAGACCGCATTTCTATATATACAGTCCGAAAAGTGTAAAGCATCCATCTTAAAATGGATGCAAGTAGGTGTTCTATTTAAAAACCATGAAACTAACAGTCCAAATATTTTCTTACTAGAATTATTATTTTAAGTTTTTAAATATACTTATTTTTTATATTTGTGATCTCCATGTTAGATATTACATGTCCTTAAAAATTAAGTCTTAAAATTTATCTTAAAAATAGATTTATTAATAGGCCCGCATTTCTATGCATACGGGCATGACCGCATAGAAACCAGCTCCTTTGATGATTGGCTATTAGGAGACCCATTACCTATTGGACAAGAAGGTCACAATCGTTTTTAGCCATTGGATGAAAAATCTAATAAATTCTATATCAGGTTTTTCAAGATTAACCCAAGATATTTTTTTCTACGATAGTTATCTTTTTCTCTCTCAAGTTTTTTAAGATTAACCTCATTTTTTAAGGATTGTATATTATAAGACCCATTACTTATAAAAAAAAGGAGGTCGGAAACTTTGTTAGCCATTCGATTCGAAATCTAATAAATGAAAGTATGCCACAATATTCAATAGATTTAAATTCGGACATTGTGCCACCTCTATTTGAAATCCGATTGATAATAATTGTGACATCTATGTATCAAAAATAAATAGTTTCATTATATAACATCAGGAACTACAAAATCAGTTTTGTACCCTAGTCTTACTAGACGTTTTTTGCATAAGATAGTGTCGTACTAGACTTTGTGCGCAAAACAATGACAATCTCAAGCTCCTCTATTGCTTAATAATAATTATGACCTCTATATACCGAAAGTAAATGGTCTTGTTATATAATATTTGCAGGATATAGAAAATAAGTTTTATACCCTTGTCTTACTGGATAGTAATAATAGTTAAGGAAATTTTGTGTAAAGCACCCAAGAAATTTAAAAATGTCAAACATATCAGGTTTGGAATAGTTGAAACTTGAAAAAATAATAAAATGACTTACGCAAAAAATAATAATAATAAAATGCTACCGGATAAGTTAGGTATATATAGATAAACTTCCCAATATTGTATATCTATATTAAATGGAGCTTCGGTGGTCTCCACCTATTTGGGTGCCCCTTTGAAACTACTCTTAATAAGTGGCACTAGAGTCATAGGAATCGTAAAAGCCAAAAGGGTGGCATCGGGCCTGGGCCCAAGCCCAGCCCTTGTCCCTATATGGATGGCGTCCAAGCCTAGCCTAACCCTATAGGGCCACGGTTAGACTAGGCCGGTCCAAAAATCATTGAAAAAAAAATAAAAAATAAAAAAGAATGGTCAAGCCAGCACTAGCACTAGCACTAGCCCTAGCCCTAGCCGCACCCTCGGGCCATAGTTTGTGCGCAAGACCTTACTTTCTTAGGGCCAGCCCGCGGGGCCCTTTGCCAACCTAGAAGGCAATAAGCAAATCTTGAGCATAAACAAGGTTTTGGTGGACTTGCCGACCCAATCTATTCTCGTATCTCTGCAGATGGATCTTGAATAAAAAATTTCTTTCTCGGCCCCCAATTTGAAAAACAAGTTATTGAATTTCAATCATAGTCTATTTTCACCCATGCTTAAAACAAGGTTATGAAAAATATATCAGTGGGCTAGAGCCCCTTGCTAGTTTTTTTATCCGGTTCAATGGATCGGCGTCTTGAAAAAACTAAAAAGAAAATAAAAAAAATTAAGTGGGGGCCAACCGAAACTGGCCAAAACTAACACGTTCAACAATTAAATTTTTAAAAAATATAGACTAATTTTTGACAGAACATGATAGTTCTATTGGAGAAACCCTTTGATTCCCAATATTTTATGGGATTCGGATCAATCCGACTAATCCCCGGTCCAGATTAGCCGGTTTCGATCCTGATCACCAATTTTTTAAAGTTTTGACTTATAACTATCTACCATCGTGCGTATGCTTTTAAGGTGCAAATTCATGGCTCTGTTTGTAATGTGATTTAGATGACTTTCTAACTTCAAAATCCATAAGAAATTGTAGTGGACTCATGCGTCCAGGACGCCTACCGTTCGACGAGAAACTTAATATAAGAATTTTGTTTCTTTGTTTAATTTGCTCCAACTTCTAAACATTTTTGGTCTTCTCATTGAAATTTACTCTAATCAGGTGAATCAAATTCAAAAGATTTATATGTTTACTGAATTTCGAATCTATAATTTTGGGGGACACTTCTTTGACGGTTGCAAAAAAAAAAAAGGGATTTTGGTTACAGGGTATTTTTGGGAATGTTCATAAAATGGTGGCTTTCTCATTATTGGAACATATGTACCGTCCTTTTTCTAAAGCTTAATCATTGAACGCGTGCCACATTGATCTTGGGACCCACTCTCTCGCAACAGATTCCAAATTTTTCAACGCATGCAATTTGTATAGGCCTAGCCTTTCGTGACAAAGTAAAGCCTCACCTTAGATCCTCTGAAATTTTTTTTTTTGGATATTAGAAATTTTTATGATTTATAAATTTTTTTTATTTTTTATTTTCATTTATCAAAAAACTTAAAAATTTAAATTATTTCTTACGACATAAAGTTTTTATCTTTTCTATCTTTCTACCCTAGACCCCGTTAATCATACATTATTATTCTAAATATTTTGTAAAATAACTCCATCTCTATCTCTATCAAAACTTTATATCTCACCTCTCTCATCCTCTCTTTTCTCTTTGAATGTCTCCAACTCTTAATTTGGTCACCTTTAAATTTGGATCTTTAGCTCGAGCCATCTATATTCCTCTATCTCTCTTTCTCTCTCTAGTTTTATGTAGAAAGAAAGAGAGAGCATGTTATCTCCTCTATTTCTCTCTCTAGAGAGAGGGGATGGCGCTAGAGAGAAGATGTGTTAGCAGAGCTGCTCACAGTGCGACAACAATGGCCATAGCTCGGGAACTTGCTTGCAGGATAGCAGCAATGACAATGACGTTGTTGTGGTATTTGGGATAAGATTAACAGAGGGATTCAATTCCAATAATACTTCCCATATAAATAATTCGATAAGGAAGACGATCAGTTGCAATAATCTCTCCCAATATGGCACGTCACCAAAGACGATGTCTCTTTCTCTCTCTTCACGTCCCTCAATGTCCTGTTTTTTAGAAACTTTTTTTTTATGAGAAACTCACCTCACTCAATCTCTATTGTATTTCTCCTTGTATTTATTAATTCCTAGTTTGAAAGTGGTTGATTTTCAGTTATATTTTGTATTTACTCAATTTTAGCTAGATTTGGGTTTTTTGATTCACTTCACTAATTTTTTTTTTCAATAGAGTTCTCTCGAAGCAGGTCTCAACTGAGTTTGAGGTTTATGATTGTTCATCTTTGTTCTTTTGAAACTCTTTCCATTTTTTGGGACAAAAAAATAGATGCAGAGGTTTCAGAGAGAGAGAGGGGAGAGATAGAGGGTTTTGAGGGAGATTGACATTGAGTCATCTTACAAAATGTTTAGGTCAATAATATATGGTCAAAAAGATCTAGGGGATAGGAAGATACAAAAGATAGAGACTTTATGCCGCAAGAAATAGTTTAAATTATTGGGTCTCCTACGAAATGGAATCCAAAAATATAGAGTTAAGAGATATTTTCCCAAAAAATAAGTACAAATCTTGTAAATTTGTGAACATTTATTTTTACGGCAAAATGGACCGTTTAGAGATTGTGTTACAATATATACTATTTTTTCGATTTGAAATCTAAATTTTTCAACAACCATTGTTGTCGAGACGAGATCATTGATTTAAAGGTTTTGTCAACTCTAAAACTACAATTTTTTGCGAGTTTTTGAGTGAGGCTTTACTTATTTTAACGAGGGGTGCAGCCCTACCAAACATTTTTCTTTTTCAATTTCTCACATAAATAGTCTAAAATATCTCTCTTAAGTCTTCCTTGTCCGCTGGATTGACAGTGGGCGGCCGCTGGCGTGTCATTTGCAAAGCTTAAAATTTTAAGGAGAATTCATAGAACACCCCAAATTTCCAAATTAAACATAAGAAAGATTGGTATTCCTTCAAATCGGACGCCTACAAATGTGTCGTTCACAAGTTCAAAATAGTGTTCAAAACGACCGATCGGGCAAACTAGTCGGTCCTAGCCTGATCCGATTAGTCCGACC
>NW_006499973.1:3326877-3409268 GCF_000471905.2 Amborella trichopoda | reverse complement strand
GAGAGAGAGAGAGAAAGAGTTTCTTTTGAATTAGTTTCTTCCAGTGAATTAGTTTCTTATAGTGAATCAAAAATTCTTGTATGACTCGAGAATCACCCGAGTCAAATGGGACCAGGACATTAGCGAGCTTGATCCGATATTTGAATAACTGGTTAATTATATGTACATTGGGGTGGGTTGTCTGTCAATATGTGTGATATGAGGATTGCTACCATGCTTGATATTTCCAGAGGCTCATTTGTCTTCTTTCTTTGTTGTTTCTAAGGTTCTGCTCCATTACCTTCTTCATGTTAACCTTGTATAGGATATGATAAATTTCTATAGCCTCTGTTTTATGTGATAAATTTCCTTCCTTTTTTGGCAGGTCTTGTTAGTTCTAACAAATAATTGAAAATGACAATTGGAGCCATTTCCTTGCACAACATCGTCAACTTATCTCGCATGTGAGGACCAAGTTTCGGCCGATCTTTTTGCAGTGTCTGAACGTTCAACATCCTCTTGTAACCAAAGGAGTAATAGTAATAGCAATGTCAATAACAGTAATACCTAAGCCTCCTCCACCCCCTTCTTCTCTTGGTTATTCTAAGACCCATGATCCTTCCAATAGAAGGCGCTCAGGCTACAGTTGGGTCCCAAAAGAAACAAAGAACACATGAGAGAGGTTGTTTGAAGAAGGGTACAGAGCTGATGTTCATATTCTAACTGATGACAAGGCCGTCATATCTTCGCACTCAAACATTCTTGTAAGTGCAATTATTCCTCATTTTTGTTGTGCTGATAAGATGTCTTGCATTTTTTAATCTAGAATCCATTGGTCTTGTGAATCATCTGCTAAATAATACAAATTATTTGATTTTGCAGAAAATGATTGTATAATTCATTTGTTCTGGTGAAAGTCACCGAAGAATAAGCTAAATCACTCACCTAATTGAGTGGTAATTTGGAATTCAAAATCCAAGACCTTGTTTCTTGACTTTCCTAGATGTTATAATCTCTCTCTTTGTAAGGTAGAAGATTTAAGATGAATATGTAAAAGTGATTTCTAATTCTTAAGTGATGGTGATGCCCTTTGATTATTTCTTTAATTGTATTGCCTACTGAATTTGACTGAGGTTCATGAATAGTTAAACCATTATTCCCATTGTTCTTATGTATTCGACTGATATCTGCAGGTAAGTTCTGAGGCCAATAAAGAAGAGAGTCCTAGAGACAAATGCTCAATATACACCTGGTTAAAGAAGATTTTGAATACTACTAGTGCCATCAAAGAGAGAGAACTACAAGAAATATATGTACTGGCTCAATATGGTTTAGAAGATTAATGTACAACATTTGGATATTTTGTTGTCGAGTTTCACTCGATCTGTGGATGAGGAAGCAATTGGGCATTGTTTCAGAGCAAGTTACAACTTTGGAGGAGAAGATTGAAGCCATTTTAACTGACTTCGAGCTCAGATTCTCATTGTCATCTTTCTTTTCTTTGCTTGTATTGTGTTTTGTGAATAACCATTGTATATCCTATACAACTTCCAAATATTAATAAAATGGGAATGTTTTGCCACTTGTTTTACTACCTCTACTTCGTTTTTTTTTCCCAAATATTAAGTGCTCATTGTCAATGACTTTGGTCCAATCTAGAATGTCCAATTGAAAAGATGTAGAGAGAGAGACCATCCACACTCATGACACTTGAAGGTGGAGGCTAAGATATACACATAAAATTTCAGCATGTAATTCTCATTCTCTATGGTTTTTCTATAGACTGGCAGCGCAACACAAAAAAATTGCTAGTGCCATTTACAAGTGTTAAGCAGCCCACAAAGAGGTTGCTCTATACAAAAACCCGCAAAAGGGCTCAAAAAATGCTTTAGTGGGACTTATCCACAAAGGTCAGAACAAAATGTTGTAGTTTCATCAAACTGCATGTAAAGGGTAAAAAACCATCACCAAGCAATATATAATAGGTTATCACTAAGAGGTTCCAAATGTCGTGGCCAAAATCTATTAGGTTAAAAGACAAAATAACTTGTCATACAAGTGGTGAGAGTAAGAAAAAAAAGTAGATAAAAAGAGTACAAGGTAATCAATATTTATAACATAATCAATATTTTACCCTTGCAATGTGTGAATCACTACTTTTTGTTAATGAACAAGTGCATGAATTATGTCCCACTTTGTTGCATAAATGACATGTAACAAGCTTCCGCGGCTTCTTTTTGATGGTGCTTTAATTCTTATGGTTGAGGGGTGGCCCTTTGTTGTTGCCAGTAATGGGTTTTGCAATATAATATCACTTGTTGAACAATCTAGATTTATTTCACTTGTTGTCGTAGCTACTCCCATGTTACTTTCATTGCCCATAGTGCAAACTTGTGTTGCATTTTCACTACTTTCATCATGGATAGCTCTTTGCCTCAATTCTTGAAATCCTAACAATACCACATCAAAAACACGTGTAGATTTTGCCCCAATCTCTGCAATGTTAATTGCTTCGCGACTTAAATTGTTGAATCGTGAGAATAGAGAATCCATGGAATTTCCCATCACTCCTTTTTTATGCTCAATTAATAAAGCCCATTTCTTGGCATTCCTTGTCCATCGCCTCAAAATGTATTGGGATGGGATTTCTTGAACATGCTCACGATGCAAAACGACTAACATATGTCTACAAAGGTACTCAGAAAAGTCAAACAATTTACAGCTACAAGTTGCTTCAGTTACTACGAATTCTTTGTTATTTTTTTCATATGTGATCAACTTGTATGTGTTGATTGACCCATCCTCCCCAATTTTATTTACCACAATTGATATCACTTCATCCAGTTCCTTTTGAAACTTAAGGAACACTGTCATGATATAAGCATCTGCTGCTTGTTTCTCCATAAGTAGTCTTGTGTTCAAAGTTGGTGTAGAATAAGAAGTGAGATGATCTAAATAGGATTTATCGTTGTAATGACGATCAAGAGCTTCTTCATATTTAAGAACAAATTATTGCAGGGTAGTTTGAAAGTTAAAAAACCCATGAAAAAATAGTTCATACTTTCACTTCGCTGGGTAGTCGAGCAATTTGCAAAGAACGTACCACGCAAGTAGACTGGTATCCATTGATGTCGAATATCATATAATGATGCTAACCAGTTATTTTCCTTCAGCTCAAACTTATCAATAAACGATCCCTATGAACTCTCGAACTCTTCAATTGTTTCGGTCCAATTAATACAATTGAGGAACTCCCTTACAGAAGTAGGATGTTTTGCACAAATGCTACCCAACTTCTCATTGACCTTTTTAAGATGTGCCATTTGCAAAATCTGTGGACAACGTTCAGGAATACACGAGCAATAGCTCCTTGCGTGGCCTTGTCTTGGTCGGTAATTATTGTAATTGGATGTTTGCCATGCATTGCTAAAAGCCAAACAAATGACGATTCAGTTTCATCTCCTAAAAGTGCACACCCAAATAAGGTAGAATTTGTATGGTGGTTGATTCCAGTAAAAAGGGCAAAAGGCATTTTAAACCTATTAGTCTTATAGGTTGTATAAAAAATCACTACATCCCCAAAACATTGATATGCATTCCTTGACCTAGCATCAACCCAAAAAATATTTGCTAAATGGACATTGTCAGTTATATCAATTGCATAAAAGAAGGAAGGATTTTCACTTTGCATGCGCTTTAAATAATTTAAGAGAAATTGAGCATTATTGTCAAGACTTTTCTTTTTAAGCTTTTTAAGCTCATTTCTATAATCACGATCCATTAGGCCTAAATTACAGTCTCCACCAGATTCTACTCTAAAGACATTCATAATCTTTTTAGTAGAAATCCCGGCGTTATGAAAAGTATCTATAATACTTCTCTTACATTAAAAAACAGCCTGATGTGATCGGAGACAATGAACCTTACTTGGGCTCACAAACACATGATTGTGGTCTCTCTCAAACCGTGTAACAATCCAATTATCAATATTCTTCTTACATATTTTCATCATTCCTTTGCAACTAACTTTTGTGTCTGGTACCTTCCGAGTAGCTTTTCCAATATCAACTTTCCTTGAACAAAATCCTTCTCTTGAATATAAAAATTTATGAGAGCGTACGACCCCATCATGTTGTGTTTTTTTTGTATTCCCCATGTGTATACTAAATCCCATTCGCCTTGCATATTCATTATATAGTAATTTTGCTTCTTCTTCAGATGAAAATTCCATACCCATAAATGGCTCACAACCCATATTTCCTTCATTTGTATTGGGGCTTCCCATTCTTCCATTTTCATCTTCCTCATTGCAAGTGTTTATAACACTGACCTCCCTAGAATCATCATTATTGTTCCCTTTTACATGTGATTCCACTGGTGCATGTGGACTTCTTTTAGGTGCATGTTGTCATTCTAATGATTGGTCAAACTTCTACGAACAAATACATATTTGTCAGACTTCAACATGAACAAAAAAGCTAACCAATTTTGAAGCACTCATTACCTCGATAGCACTATCAATTTTTTCCTCATTGGCACCATACCATAAGGGATGATCCTCAATGGTTGTCTCCATGGTTAAGAGGAAATCTTAAAGCATTTTTGGTGTTTCTTTCTGGATCAGCAGCATGAAATGAGAATGACACAATGAAGTGAATAAAAAAATTTAGACTTTAGAGACAATTGGCAAACTCGACTAATTCAACTAGAAAAACATGTATAGTTCAAAAGACATATCATATGTCATACTCTATCATGTACCAATTCAAATAGAAAAACATATATAGAAACAATATATGTAGATCTATGATTTCTGAGCTATGAAAAAGAGAGAGTGAAAGAGAGAGAGTGAAAGAGAGACATGTAAAATTGGTAGAGAGAGCGAAAGAGAAACATGTAGCAAAAGTAGAGAGAGAGTGATGGGGGAGAAAGTTGCACTTAGAATATTGAATATCCTAAAACCTTTTAACATAAAAAAGCAAACATAACCAGAAAAGGATAAAGAAAACAATAGTCTCTCACATAACAGAGAAACAAGAACTAAAAGAGAACCAGAAATTTCACCTAAGAAAGGAATCAAAAGAGAGAGAAATGACCATGTATATGAAAAGCAAAAACAAAACAATCCAAAGAGAAAGAACCACCCATTTACACAAAAAAAATAAAAATCCAATACTCTCTAATCATATGAAAAGATGATGATCCATAACAAATGCATTTGGAGTGGGAGAGCTAAAATGCATTTGGAGTTTCAGAACTTACCTGCAAAATCAAGAACACAACCATACTATGGTCTTAAAAAAATAGTAATTCATCATACTGCAAAGCCAGTCATGCTCTTAAATCAAGAACACAACCATTTGTAGGGAAGAATGTCTATTACACTACAAATCATTCATCTATATTTAATTAACAAATAAAAGTCCTTGTTTTCATGAACATGGTAATGGTTTATTCTTCTCCACAGGTCCCCAAATACTAGGATAAAAATTGGGGTCGATCTTTTTCCATCAACTAGAATCATAGAATATCATTATGAAACAATCGTTGTGATTTCTGTCTATAAGAACATACACAGAGATCCAAAACCCTTTGAACAATATTTTCTTTTCTTATTATGAAATCATACCTACCTTATTGAATGTATGATGATATACCTTTCTTCTCTGATAGTTAATAAGAAGACACTGGAAATTGAAAACTGTGAAGATTCCTTGTTCTCAATCAGGAATTCCACACAAGAACCAGAAAAAACTTGCAATCACTACCCCAAATTCTCTTTTTCCACTCAAGGATCATGATTCCAAACTTTGGTGAAAAGGCAAGAATTCACTGTAATTGATCCTTTTCTCCCATAGCTTGAAAGATTCATACCCAAAAAAAAGGAAATTAAAATAAAATGAAAGACTCATGCTTTATCAATGGAAAGACGAAACAAAACAAGAAATATGAGAATTATTAGAAAAAAAATAGCAGAAAAAAACCTACCTTTACAACTTCATAGAAGCGAAGATGCCTAATATTATCGGTGCCCTCTTTCACCTCCTCCACACCCACAAACAGAGACCACAATCTTCTTCTCCAACCATCTCTAACCTTCTTCTTTGCATCAGATGAAAACTCTATAGAAAAAGCCCTAAAATTCCCTAGAGAGAAAGATTGAGAAATACAAAGATTGAGAAACACTACCCCAATAAAAATGAGATACAGAGATACAATTTTATAGAGAGATTAAGACATACGAACCCCCCCCCCCCCAAAAAAAAGAGATACAGAGAGAGACTGAGATATGCCTTATAGAAATACCTACCCCCAATAAAAACAAGAAATAAAGATACATTGAGAAATATAGAGAGAAATTGAGAAATACCTCATTTTTGTTCTTTACCCTTTCTCTGAGACCTTGTGACCTTGCGAGAGAGAAATAGGTGTTCCTGGGGGCAACGTCTCTTTTTGTTTTGAGCGGACCCAGTGTTCTTCACAGAGAGATGAGAGGAAACCAATGGGCTAGGGAGAGGGAGAGAACCGGTTTCATCTTTTTTGTTCCCAAGATTGAAAAATATATGTAACGGTGATCCTTAAGGGTCCTATACAAGGTGGGTAGGGTTCCATATGATTATTACTCATATTTTATATGTATGTTTGTTTAATTTTTTATTGAGATTGTAATTTATATATTTATATCTTGTAGAGGAGGGATTTTTGCTTAGCGAAATCTCTATATTAGATTTTACTTCTTGTATTCGGATGCATATGTTATGTTTTAACGAATTAATTAAGTCAAGGTTCTTGATAATCCTTATGAATTATGAGAAGAAATTTTTTTATGTTTTGGGATTTATTGCAATATGTAGTAATTACTCATGGCTCATTTATTTATAAGCAAAAACATGGTTATGAGTTATTGGGGTTTGTCTTTCTTCTTGGCCCATTATTTTTATTTTATTTTTTTGTTTTCATTAAGAGCTCTCCGATAGATGGAATACCCAAATTTCTAGACTAAGTTTACCTACATTAAACATTTAAAATTTGGGATTGTTTGTTCTATTACCTAATCTCATATATTCCAACCCTTGTAAATTGCAGTTTGTAAAGTCTTGACTGTTTATCCAATTTTGGATCCATGAAATTCCTATTTTTATAATGTGGGATGTATTCAGATTTGTGTAATAACTTTAAATGTGATTCATTGTGGGTTGCATTCTTATATAGTTGTTAGGGTGTTTGTGATCGATACTATCTCACATTGAGTCTACAAGCCCCCTCGTTTAAGTGATGGCCACTAGTGGAGTTAGCTAGGTGTGTCGTTATAGTAATTTTTGTTCGAATGAAGTGTAAATGATGGAATAGGGGACTTTCACATTGTATAGAGGAGGTCACTCATTAGAGCAATTGAAGGTAAATAGGGTGACTATCTCGTGCTGCGACCCAAGCAATATAACAATTATGTATCAAGAAAAGATGATTTAGTAGAATTAAACGATGATGGAGATGTGATGTATGCTACTTATAGCTTCTAATGTTATGTATGTGTTGCCAAACTTTCTTGGGTTTTAGAAGTTTTTGGTTCCTTGAGCTGGGAATTTCTAAGGGTATTTTGAATTTTAGGAGGGAAATTTGAGTATTTTGGTAAGGTTGAGGGATAGTTTGGGGATTATGGAAAGGAGATAGGTGCACTTTAGGAAGCTAGAATTTTATCTTTCTATGGCAAAGGGCTTTTCTCTAGGTTTGGGTTTAATTTTTTATTCTTTAAAAATGAGTTTAAGATGGTTTTATAGATATGGGTAAACATGGGTGGAAAACTATATAACGGTGTGTGGAAAGTCAAAAGTATGGCTCAAAAGGGGTGGATTACTAAAAGTAATTTTGAGCTAGGGCTGAAAGTCACAATAAATGGCACCTAAAATTTAAAATATTTCATGATTTTCCTTGATGAGGCTTCTTGTTCATCCACCACCAAAACCTATCAAATCAGATCCTTTTTCTACCATTTTCTTTCATAATTTGTGGAGCAACCAACCGTGATCAATTTGCAACAAATTTTAGTGAAAAATTGTCCTCAATTCACTAATTTGGAGTTTTGTTTTTACATTTCTTGTAAAAATTGCAAGTCCATTTCTATACCTCATCATCGTGCTCAAATTCGACCGTTATTTGATGATCAACTAGTAGATTCTTGTGGAGGATGTCGAGACCAATGTTTGGTGAAATTTCGGCTCAAGATGATATAAGATTAGAGAAATATGACTCTTTTATGTCTTTCCATTTTTGGAAATTGCAATCTAAAAAGTTTAGGCAACTTCTCACTATGATTCACTTCCTTAATTGCTGGAATGGATTTCAAGTGTCCTAGTACTTACTTTTGGATCCTTGCTTTGGAGAATTGTCGAGTGTCTTTAACTTGCTCCCCTCAACCGGAATGGATCCCAAGTGTCTTATGGCGTGCTTTTGGAAATTTTCTTTGAAGCAAAATCGAGTGCCTTTGACTTGCTCTCGACCACAGGAATGGATTTCGATGTTATACGACTTGCTTCCAAATTCTTGATTTGAAGAGGCATCAAGTGTCCTTAACTAGCCTCCAACCACTATAATGGATTGCAGGTGTCCTATGACTTGCTCCTGGATTCTTAATTTTAGGGGCATCAAGTGTCTTTGACTCACTCTCGACCACAAATATGGATTTTGGGTGTCCCATGACTTGCTCCCAGATCCTTGATTTGAGGCCCCATCAAGCACCTTTGACTTGCTCTTGACTACTGAAAGGGATTGTGAGTGTCTTACGACTTGCTCTAAGCTCCTTGATTTGAGGCAGCATCGAGTGTCCTTGACTTGCCCTCGACCACTATAATGGATTTCAGGTATCCTATGACTTGCTCCTGGATCCTTAATTTAAGGCGGCATCACGTGTCTTTGACTCATTCCATACCACCGAAATGGATTATGGGTGTCCTATGATTTGCTCCCAGATCCTTGATCTGAGGTGACATTTTAGCGCCTTTGACTTGCTCTTGACCACCGAAATGTATCTCGGGTGTCCTACGACTTGCTCCGAGATCCTTGATTTGAGGTGGCATTGAGTGTCCTTGACTTGCTTTCGATCGCTATAATGGATTCAGAGTGTCTTATGACTTGCTCCCAGATCCTTGATCTAAAAGCAGGCATCGATTGTCTTTGACTTGGTCGCGACCACCGAAAGGGATTTCAAGTGTCCTACGACTTGCTCTCGGATCCTTTCTTTGGGGTGGCATCGGGTGTCTTTGGCTTGCTTCCGACCACAATGTATGTCAGCTTGCATTCTTGTTGCCTTTGAGAGCTTGATTTGAATGAAGGTTCACCAACCCTTTTTTTTTTGACATCTTTTTTCCATGGCTCCCTTGCAAGTTTTCACCATGTTCGGCTTCGTTTTTTTTTTTTTTGGGGTCATATTGCCCTTTTGGGTTTTCACTACGACTTTTTTTTTTTTGTTGACATCTTCTGCCGACGGTGACCTTGTAGCTCTTTCACCATGTCTTTTTTACCCACGGCAGCCTTTCGAGTTTTCACCGTGTCCACCCTTTCTCTCTTTCTTAAACTTTCCTCACAACCAAAATGCGTTTATGTGTGTCTCTGATGTATACATTATGTCCTCGACTTTACATCACTTCATTAGGGTTAGGATCAGGAATGGGATGTCTGATGCCTTTTAAGGTCATGCATCGTGACCAAAATGTGGTTCCTTTTGAGGCATGCATCGCGATGAATATGTGATGCCCTTTAAGGTCATGCATCAGGACCAAGACCAATAGTTTAACGTCATGAGGTTATTGGACGATATTTTGCGCCTTCCATGCCCTTGTACTAAAACAATATGGCCAATTCGAGTTAGCACCCTATCTAAGTAGTTTTAAGTCATGCAGTAAGATGTCGTAGTACAATTTAGACTTACATGACCAAGAATATGGTGCACAGTTTAAGGTCATGGGCCTATTGGACATTTGCTTTTGACATTTTTACCTATAGTTCCCTAAAAGAGTTTTCATCACATCCATCATTCTTCTTCTTCTTTGTCTTTTGGACACTTAACCATGGTTCCCTAAAAGGGTTTTCACCATGTCTATCTTTCTTTTCTTTTCTCTTGTTTTTTTTCTCTTTTATTTTTTATTCTTTATTTTACTTTTCACCACATCCAGCTTTTTTTTTTAATCAAACATCATCCTTTCGAAAAGGAAATTTGAGGCAGGAACGACATGGTTTCGCAGTTTAGGGTCATACAACTATGACCATCATAAATAAGAAAATACTCATGGATAATATTTGTTGAGGAATCAACCATTGATGGGGAGCTTTGCTCCCTTACCCGTTTTTGGACAAGATAAAGGAATCATGAGGAAATTTGAGGTAGTTGGCTTGTATCAGGCGACAGTTGACTTTTGAGAGGTTTAACTTAGTGTCATTTGATAAATTTGTGGAATTTGATATATCAGAAGAATTTAGTATAGGTTGTAACATTCTCTTGCAGCTAGGTATAAAATCATTGAGTGTCAATGGACGGGGAATTGGTGGAAGGAAAACTTTCTTAGGAGGAGCTTAAGGGAGTTTCTTCTTTCAACTAGCTTATTCATTCTTCTCTTTATTTGGTTGTGAACCATTCACAAGAAAGGAGGAGGGAAAAGAAGGCTAGGAAACATGAATTATATGGAAACGGCGAAGTGCTTCTTTTACTAGGGATTCTTCATGATTTGATTTATGGTAGGTTCAACACTCCTCCCCATGAGTTATGGGGTCAAATGACAGATGACTTTGAAAATAAAAATAGATATAAGGGAGTTGGAGCTTTTTTGTTTTGTAAGAAAGTTGATGGAATGTGCACCTTTCACATTTGATGATGTTTCCAATTGTTGACAATTTTGGTTGTAGTTCTCAAAGGAGGGCTGAGATTGGGATGCTGCTGAAGAGTTGGTGATAGCTTGGATGCTTATGACCCCCTTCTGTAAGAGTTCCTGCAATACATGATTGAACACCTCACAACTTTCGAGTGAGTATCCTCCTAATTGGTGATAATCACAGTATACTCCTCAGGTTTCTTGAGTGAGTCTTTCACCGTGCATAGGCCTTAGGAGGTGAATCACCAACTGGTCTTTTAGAATCTCGAGAATCAAGGAATCAAGTTATCTAAGGATGTGGCTTATTACTTGGTCTTGTCGGGTGCATATAGTCACAAAGGTAGGATTTCAGGACTTGCCGTTTTGCCCTTTTTTCTTGAAACCATCGAGCTGGACCAGCCCCTAGTGAAGGACTAAATGATATATCCTTAATAGGGTAGCAATCTTCAACAACGTGCTGAACCAAATGATGGAAGATGCAGTGCTTTGGATGATTCTCCTTTCCCACCTCTTCTAGGCTTTTGACTTCCAACAACTCGACCATTCGTTCATCTTGGAGAATTTGGAGGATAATTGGGGTTCACTGTTTGTCAATATTATACACTTTGTTTATCTATTGAGTTAAAGTCAACTGCTGGTAATTAAGGAACTCGATTTCATGGATGCTAGGAGGGTTGTACCAGCTCTTATTATGTATGCTAGGGAGCTTGCTGTGGATGTTGAGGAGGTTGGGCATACATCTTTGCTTAAGAAACATCAGTTCTAATTGTCTTTTGAGGTGACGCTGCCAACTGGGTTGAGGAATATTGTCCCATGTATTGGATTTCATGGTAGCCATAGCCTCGTCATGTGTATTACGGGGGCCATTTCCCATTACTGCCTCTTTCTCGATTGCCCTCATTAGTTGATCCATAATTTGATCAGCATAGATCCCCATGGTGCTAAAGTAGTCCTTCAACCGCAACTGCCTATGAAGCCAACTCGGCGAATGTCTTTGGCTTGGATGCTAGCACATATATTGAAACCTCCTCTTTTCTCATGTTACGCGGACAAGTCCGGACAATTTGGATTTCTGGCATGGAGTTACTCCGACATACAACTAAATTCTGTCATCTTTTGATATAAGTGGCAAAATATTCATTGGACTGCTACCTCATGGTGATCATTTCAGGTGCATCGACTTCCCTTTCTTTTAGAACTCAACCTCAATTTCAGCCCTTGTTTGAATAGAATCAAGGGGCAAACATGAGTAGCACTCGAATGCAAGGCCAGTTAGTGTTTCTACAACTTGTCTTAAAAGTAAGCAGCCATCTACATCCAACTCTTGACATGTAGCAACAAAACAGGCAACATGTTGTTATGGGGATCCAATCTCATCATACAATAGAGTGAAAGGAAGCCGGTCTCTTTTTGTACAATTTGGGCCTTACTAAGGTTAATCTCGGAACTTCCTTCAAACTTTCGGCAAACATAGCCTTGACATCATCAAGTGTAAATGAAGGTTGCATATTGGTTATAGGGGTAGGCAAAGGTCCCTTGCAAGGTATATATAGTTGGGGGGAGACCTCTTCATGTCTGATTTGAGACTCCTGCGCTAGTGTATTACCGTCACGAGTTGAATCAATTCCCTTTCACAAATCGTCAATAATTGCATCATTTCCTCTGAGCTTTCTATAACTTGTTGGATTATGAGAGTAAATTGGGTGATCTGATCTTCTTGCTCATCTGGTGTTTGACCTACCATCACTACACTTGCAACAATAGGAGGCTATTCTTTTTGTAGCTTCTCAAGGGATGAAGAGTCGCTCAACTTAGATAGAGGCGTCATACGGAATGCCAAGGCCTTATGAGTGTGCTTTTCTTATACATGCTTCTACTTATGATGGGCTCACATGGTGGTGGTTTAATGATGGCCTCCTACTTACTTTCTCCATCGCCTCAACTAGGGTCTCAACAGTTTGTACATTTGAAGGAGGGTGGGCTTCGCTAGTTTCACGTATGTGAACTATGTGGCAAGATGTTGGGTGTATGGCCTTTCAATGCCTTATATGCCATGTCAGCTCTATTCTGAGTCACAGTAGGAGTGACCAATGGCTACTAGACTCTTTGCAAATTGGGATCCGAATAGGGCAAAATAACCTTGTTTAGACTGAGGCGAGGTTTTTGGAGCACATTGTGAACCGAGAGGTATTATGGTTTTTCCTCTAGTCAGGATCGATATAATTAGTTTTGCCTCAAGTTGTGAGAGCTAGGGCTTGGTGATTAGTGGATCCCGGTTTGGGACATTTACGTGTATATATAAGCCATATGTAGGCATAACTGGGCTGTAAGAGGATATAAGCGCAAATCCCTAACATGTATAGCTTGCTCACAGTGTGTGCACAGACAGACGCATTTTGGAAAGTCATTCTAATATGGTAAGATCCACCTATCAGAACTGTGCACGAATGTTGAGAGAGGACCCTCGCATCCGCAAGAGTGCATGTCCTTGGGGGGCATCTATAATCAATCCACTGAACAATCTTGGAATCCATCCACTATCGGTCAACTATGATCAGCCCACTCCAGTTCGAATTGAAGTCTGTAATGCATAGGCATCTATTGGGTTGGTCTAAGAAGTTGGATTGGGCTTCTAGATTTTAGCCGAGTGGAGTACCATACAATTCGACCAACTTTGGAACCAGGTATTTCCATCCCGGAATTATTGGAAGTGCCAAAATTTGATATTTTGGTTAGAAACAATGCAAAATGATTTATCATGCTTTTAAATATTTTTTGGAATATATTTCATGATAAAATGCTTTGAAAATTATTTTGTGATAATTCCATTTAAGGACAATCGTATGTGGCATGTGTGACATACAAATGGCCAATGTGTGCCATACATTTCAGCCATGCGGCGCCACATCATCGCCTAATAGGCATGAAATGGATACCTTAGGCATAGTCATGGATGCCCTTGTTTAGATAAGATCACATAAGCATGATATATATCAGTGTTTAAAAAGTCGGTGCACCGATCTGGAATCAGGCGATCCGGATCAAGCATCACCCAGACCATCTCGGATCCATTGAAAAAAGGGGATCTGGCCGTGTCAGTCATATAAATAAGTTGTGTGCTATAATAGATCGGTGGACGATGTCATGGATCTGCGTGAATAGCTAAATCCGTTAAACTGAGTATTTTTTATTTTAAAACCAATGGCAGTTGTTCATCGCATAGTATTTTAACAAGATACCCCATGCGCTTGTATGTGTGCATTTATTAAGCCTAAAATTTAGGACTTTATAGAGGCAAAGGCCTCATTCTCTGTTTGATGTGGGACTAATTAGTCCCATACCTTTGCAAATTTGTCATCTCGCACACACACACTCCCTCTCTCTCTCTCTGTCTCTCGCCTTCTCTCCCCATAACTTTGGATTTTTCTCTTTCTCTCACCTTGGCTTCTCTCTTTCTCATCTCTTACTCTATTAATAATCTCTCTGTCTCTATCCTATTTATTAATTTATTTATATTATAAGTTTTATGTAATATATTATCTTTTTACTATAATTGTAAATAAGATTTTTTAAATTAGACGATATTATAAGACACAAATTAATTTTATTCTAATTTATATAGTAAAACAATAAAAAATATAAATCAATAATTCCAATTTCAATGTATAATATTATAGCTAGTTAGGTTGTTATAATTTTGGATAAGCAAAGAGAATTAATAAATATTTAATGTGATATTAATTTCAGTTTAGAAGGGGTATTATGTTTTTAATCATATAAAATTAAATTTTGTTAAGCTTTGTTTGAATCATTTTGATGTAATATTATAGTATTAAATTATATAATGAATAGTTACATAGACATCCAAACAGGGAAACATCTTAGTAGTCAAGTATTTATATAAAAAATGAAAGTACCTAATGTAACACCCCAATTTTTTTTTGAAAATAAAAAAATACTAATTTTAAGAATTTTAAGAGATAACAATACATATTTATTGTAATATTATAGTAAAAAATTATATATTGATAGCTAAATCTTGTATTTTATTTGTTAATTTATTTGCAGTGTAAATTATGTAATGTATTATTTTTCTTATAGCTATAAATAAGATTTTTTAAATTAGATGATATTATAAGATATTTTAGATTTGTTCTTATTTGCATAGTGAAATAATTATAAAATATAAACTGGCAATTGCAATTTTAGCATATAATATTATAGGTAATTAGGTTTTGATAATTTTGGATGAGTAAAGCGAATTAACAACATTTATATTTTCATGTGATACTAATTTCACTTTATATGAGAAACTCGTTTTTTTAATCTCATAATATGGAAGTGTTTTCTAATGTTTTTAAATTATTTTGATACAATATTGTAGTATTATATTATAATTAATAATTATAGAGATATCCAAAAAAGAAAACAGGGTCTCAGCATTTATCTATTTTTACAAAGTAATGAAAGTACATAATGTACTACTCCAATTTCTTTTAGAAACTAAAACAACACTATTTTTAGATATTTATAATGATTTTTTGTAAATACTTTAGGACAAAAATTGCCGATTCGGCTGATTCTACGATCCACCGATCTAACGTGAGTATGGGTGAGAACAGTTTGGGTCACTGATCCATTTTTTTAAACATTGATATATGTAATATGGTTTTAGCATACGTGTGAATTCACATGTATGGTGGCATGTTTGAACTCACATGTGTGAGTGTAGAGATTGCTTGTTCTTTAATCCATTAATTATTTTTATTATCTTATGTTGTTGGATAGTATTATCCATGAATTCTCATTGCGTGTTATCCGATTGGTGGGAAGGTCATAATGGGACAAGTTTATGACATATCCCCCCAACCTTGTAGGTGACAACCCTGTTGGGTGTGTCTTTGGTCGCATACAAGGACCGGATGCATCTTGATGATGATATGTCAACTAAGCTTCATACGAGGCTCAATGAAAATGAAATACCCCATGTGATACAAAATATATGATATGATCAAGATCTATCATATGATATGCTTGATATCTTGACTCGTCAGTTAGTCCTTAAAAGATCTAACTCATGACCGATAATGCTAAGAGCCCGTCAGCTAAACATACTCAAGGCTGATATAAAATAGTGAAGCCATCTGATTTTGAGACAAGACCTAGGATACACATACTCCTAAGGCTCTATGTACGCCTATCCATGTGATATGTGGAGGAACAAATACGACTTAGTATTGGCATCTATCGTTGGTTATGCACATGTGCTACAACTTAGGATCAATGATAAGAGATCATGAAGACGTTTCTATTTGAGATAGAATTCCAAACTGCATATATTCCTGGCACATAAATGCCTCTCCATTGGATACTAGAGGAGTTCTGGGTGATATAAGATATGACTCTTTAAAAGACCCATCGTATGTTGAAATAATGAGGTTTTTACTGATCGAGCTTAAAGGAAACCTCATCGTTATATATTGAGGTGTAGTCCTAAAAAGTATATATTAAAGCCTCACGTGCCTTAATGTCCAAGGTAGTATGACTTGGGCGATATTTGGACTTGGCTTAACCCATATCCGTATCCATCGTCGATTCGGATATGCCCTAACTGATACCCCAAAGCTCGATGCCTCCAGGACTAAATTGAGACTCTTAAGAAACCACATCAAAGTACTGTGATTCTTTTATTGAAGTATCAATTAGTTGGAGGTTGACCATGTCTCGTGCGTTCCAGACATAACAACATTCGACTATTGATATTGTAATTTCTCCCTTAATATGAGATATTTTCCAAGAAATCGGCACCATCGGATCCTCGATTTGAACACCCTTAAAAGGTGTGAAAATGTTCTATACTAGTGAGGAAAGCATGATTAACGTGATGAACAGAAGGATGAACCAACGAGTAAGGAGGCGAGCATGTCCTAATCTCTCTCATCAGACAACTCAATTCAAGTAGAGATGGTTGGCCACATAAAATGGGCGTGAATTTGAATTCACATATGGTTAATGGTTGACCACACATGATAGGTATAAATTTAAATTTTACTCACAATTGAGGTTGAGGTTAAGAGATTTGGCCACAAATTTAAAATTGTGTGAAGCCTTGAAGTTCAAATTCGAATCCACAAAATCTGCTAGATTGAACTAGAAGATTAGCTCACAAATTCAAAATCACATAGAAGATAAAGACAAAGTGAAGATCCAATGTGAAGGTAAGGAAGAGGATAAGCATCATCAAGAAATCGATGATGGAGATGTAAAGAGGATATCTGGTGGTTATCGAGGCGAAATTGAAGTTATCATCTAGAAAGGGTTATAAAAGGCGAACGAGCATATGAGACAAGGGTTCACATATTTTTCTTTAAGAGGATATATCGTTGATCGAGTATTTATTGAAGTACTGACATAGAGTGAGAAAAGACAGAGAAAAAAGAAATAAATTGATTACGTGCTCTGAAAATACCAACTTGAGGCCCATTCTCTAAAAAGGACAAGGAAGTAGGATTAACATCCATGACATAGATAAGGTACATGAGTTGATTTCCCATTCGATGTTATCTCCTTTTACATGTTTGTACGTCTTGTTTTGTTTGAAACAAATGTATAGGTCTTAAAGCTATAATCAAAGGTAGTTGGCCTTATTTGCTTTTACTATATTTTTTACTCAAAGTAAATTGTAATAGGGGATTAAACCCTTGGAACTATTTCGTTCCCAGTATATAATATAAAAAACCTGTGTTTCTATGATATGGAATGCATTGGCAATCTGGCCCCGATGTGTTGACCTATTGTAAAGCATTTAATTGAAGTCCCAACATGTTTTAAATTATGTTGTCCTTTTTGAAACATTAAATACCCCTTTCTTACAGAAATTCACATTTCGTAGCATCCATATTTCTGGCGACTCCACTGGGGATTAGTTCACCCTTCATTTTTAGCAAGGTATAGAAAAGGGTAGAATCTTTTTCTTTTAGATAAATTCTCGGTTTGGGTTTCTTTGTCGTTTATATTCTCACTTCCTTATCACTCTGACGAGCAGTCCCTTGTGTTATTACACTGGTCGTCAGAAGATACCGATGGCAGCGATAATGACCTCCTTTCAAGTCGGTGCTATAAAAGTTCCACTAACCTTCCCCTCATGCAATGATCATCTTATCATTGCTGATAATCAGGGCAACCCGGGAACTACAAGGCGAAAGGCGACAGTCCACAAGATGCAACCCCAGCTGGCTTTAGTCTCAGGTATTAAACTACTGACGATAGTTCTCACATAACTAGGCAAAAGTCAAAGAATGGGGAGTAGCAGTGGTGTTGTGGATAATTCCACATAAGATCACAAACCTTGATCACGTTACGCAAATCTCACTTCCGCACCTCATGGGCACAATCCTTGCATGGTTCCCACAGGAGATCTAGCGATATCAACAACTCCTGGGCTTTTTGGCCTCTTCCTTACAGGGTCTCGCTTTTACCGTTGGGTATGCTAGTTGTGCACTCAGTTTCGACTGTTATACAACCTTGCAGCAACACTGGCTTGCATCCTAAGTACTCTGATTATCGATGACGGTTGGTGTTCTTAGTGTTACCAACCCCACCGGCTTACATCCTAAGTACTTCGACAATTGACCGACAATTGGTCTTCTTAGTATTACCAACCCATCGCTTTGTGTCCCAAGTACTTCGTCTATCGACCGACGATTGTTCTTCTTAGTATTACCACCCCCACCGGCTCTCATTCTAAGCACTCTGACAATTGACCAGCGGTTGGTCTTCTTAGTGTTACCAACCCCACCAACTCGTATCCCAAGTACTCTGGCTATCGACCAGTTGTTGGTCTTCCTAGTGTTACCAACCCACTGGCTTGCATCCTAAGTACACTGAGAATCAACCGGCGGTTGGTCTTCCTAGTGTTGCAAACACCACCAGATCACGTCTCAAGTACTCCGACTATTGATTGGAGGTTGGTCTTCCTGGTATTACTATCCCCATCGGCTTGCATCCCAAGTACTTCGACAATCGACCGACGGTTGGTCTTCCTAGTGTTACCAACCCCACAGGCTCATGTCTCAAGTACTCTGACTATAAACTGGTGGTTGGTCTTCTTAGTATTACCAACTCCACTAGCTCGCATCCCAATGGTTTTGATTATCGTCCAACGATTGGTCTTCCTAGTGTTACCAACCCCACTGGCTTGTGTCCCAACTACTCTAGGTATTGACTAGTAGTTGTCCCAAGTACATCGATAATCGACCGGTGGTTGGTCTTCCTATTGTTACCAACCCCACCAACTCGCGTCCCAAGTATTCTGACTCTCGATCGGCAGTCGGTTTTCCTAGTGTTACCAACCCCACCGACTCACATGCCAAGTACTCCGACAATCGACCGGCAATTGGTCTTCCAAGTGTTACCAGCCCCACTAGCTCATGTCTCAAGTAATCCAACTATCTACCGATAATTGGTCTTCATAGTGTTACCAACCCAATTGGCTCGCACCCCAAGTACTCTGATTATCGACAGGCGGTTGGTCTTCCTAATGTTACCAATCTCACCGACTCACCTCTCAAGTATTCTAATTATGAACCGGCAGTTGGTTTTCCTAGTGTCACCAACCCCTTATGCTCGTGCCTCATGTACTTTGGTAATCGATCGGCTCATGTCCCAAGCACTCTGATTATAAAATGGTGGTTGGTCTTCCTAGTATTACCTAACCCACCGGCTCGTGTCCTAATTACTATGATTATCGATCGACAATTGGTCTTCCTAGTGTTACTAACCCACTGGCTCGTGTCCCAAGTACTTTGACAATTGACCAGCGGTTGGTCTTCTTAATGTTACCAACCCCACTGGCTCGTCCCAAGTACTCCAACTATCGACCAGCAGTTGGTCTTCCTAGTGTTACCAACCCTATCGGCTCACATCCTAAGCACTCAAACAATTTACCGGCAGTTGGTCTTCTTAGTGTTACCATCCTCACCAGCTCGCATCCTAAGAACTCCGACTATCGACCGGCGGTTGGTCTTACTAGTGTTACCAACCCCACCGGCTCGTGTCCCAAGTACTCCAATTATCGACCGACAATTGGTATTCCTAGTATTACCAACCAATATACTCACATCTCAAGTGCTCTGATTATCGATCGGTGGTTGGTCTTCCTAGTGTTACCATCCACATCGGTTCACGTCCCAAGTACTCCAATCTTTGACTGGCAGTTAGTCTTCCTCATGACACTAACCTCATTAGCTCATGCTATTTTTTTCACACCCCAGTTGTTGTACAGCCTCTCCATGTCAACGCTCCCTGTTCTAATTGTCTTCACCAACCACTCGTCAGTACCATTCGAAGATCAAGCTAAGATTCTCAAAGGCACTTCTAGTCATCGTCTTTATTGCAAGGAACTTTGACGAGGCCTCATCAGCAGCTATCTGGTGCAGATGTCCCAAAGCCTGCGAGTTAGAGGGATAATCCACGGAAAACATATGTCGGGAGCAGGACCATCCGCCAACCTCCTTTACCGAGTGTCCTGACGTCAGTTACCGTTCACCCCTTTCCAAGGGTGACCCTTATACTAATAGCCCTTACTGGTGACCCTCCACCAGTTCACGTATGCCCTGGTTGTTCGAACTCTCCTATCAAAGTGAGGTAGTACATATTTGCTGGTCTTTGTCATTTCAAGACACATCGACCAAGCAGTTCGTATATGCTCCGGCAGCCAACACTCTTGAAAAGTTCCAAACACTACCGCCCTTCCCTTATACACCTTACTTTGGTGCTTCTCGAAGAATACCGAGAAGGGGCAGCCTTGGTCAAGCTCGTGTTGGCAGGCGAAGCGGTGGGGGAAATACCCCTCCAGGCCGGCACAGTGTGGAGTCCGATAAGGTAAGACTCCTCCTTTGATGCTCAGCATGAACGTGAGTTCCTTAATCACTGTTGAGGAACCATCCAATTCCTTCCCCAATTCATCAACGAAAGCACGGTCGGTGAAACTCCCGATCGAAAAAGAGACTCTCCTCATGTTAAAAGAGTCATTCCCGAACAGACCCCGAGCCTCCCCTGGGTTATGGAAGATAGCCCTCTAGTTCGCAATCTTCATCAATTCTTGAGCACTGATGCTTGACGTAGGTGTCAGGGAAATAAGCCCCTCGCCACCCGTACACATAATGCACAGGGAACGGAGTTTTAAAATTTTTACGAAATGTTTCTCCTCCTACAATGTCGTTCCCTCCCTCTTTACTCCTGTAGGCTTTTCCTCGGGAGATGGCCCCCAAGCCATGGTATATGTTGCACAGGACTGGCTTAGCAAGGGCATACTCACGCCCTCTGTCCATGTCGCATGCCACGTATAATACCCCTGGACGAATGTCATCCCCCCAGTCAGGGAACACAAATTTGCAAGAGAATAAGGCTAGATCGGCGGCCAAGAGACGTGGTCATCGCCGGTCTCGAGTTGATATATGGGAGGTATCTCTTTCGGAACTGCCTTCCCTTTCCCCTTCAGAGTACCCTGACCGCCCTCAGGATAATCTCCACAAAAGAATTTCACCCATTTTGTAAAGGTGACCCTGTCATTGGTATATTGGCCTACAATTGACTAATAGGCCTCAAAGATCTTTGGAAGACTGGCCGGAAGCTCTTCACCCCCAAGTTAGCACCACCAAAGATGACCGAGTTTGGGGCCACAAACTCGTCATACATAGCCCCGATCATCGAGAGACCTCTAATGAAGTGAAGGTCTGGTAACGAGATTCCCGCTTCACCATGACCAAGAAGCCAAGTATTGCTTACATGGCTCCATGTCTGCAGCAATACCTTTACTGTATTGGAGCAACGATCGTAGTAGCTGCCTAAACACTAGACCGCTGCTAATAGCGAAGCATGCTTTAGAGTGCTTCCATACGAAGCTAATACCTTGGCAGTCCAGGAAGTGTATCCCTTCAGATATTGGTGCTCTCCCTGAATCCGGAGGCCTTTTGCCGACCACCTAAGTAATCCCTTCGCCTGGACCATTCGCTTCCCCGAGGTGGGCAAGTTCTCCCAAGAAGCTATGTTCCGATGCATACAATGAAGAAGTGCCATCTCTTCTTCAATACAGATGTTGCCATCATTGCCCTCCCGCACTTCAAAGCATACGGGGTCAGTAATGAATGTAACACTAAGGGGTCATTTTGGTTCGCACACTAGTTGGGTCAGCCAAATGGGTTCACCCCTTGATAAAACTTCACCCCTAAAATCACGGGTGCCGATCTCTCCTTCCCTTGGGAGCATCTTCACATCAAGTATTTGGTAAGACGAACCAGCCATTGCAAATGGATTTAGTGGTTCACTCCCAAAAGCTGTTAAGGCACTGAAACAGCGATGGTTGAGCCTCTCAAACACTTATCGTCGGGTGAGTTTGATAAACACTCAGTGCCGATCAAGCTTCTCAAGTACCCAGCATCGGTTGAGCGCCAACACCTAGCGCCGGTTAAGTATTTCAGCACTCAGCGCCGGTTGAGAGCCAACAACTAGCACCGGTTAAGTCTTTTAGCACTCAACGCCGGCTGAGTGCTAAAACCTAGCGCAGATTGAGTCTTTCAGCACTCAGCACCGCTTGAGGTTGCCAACACCCCAGTGACAGTTGAGCTTGTTCAAGGCTAGTGCCGACTGAGGTCAAATTTCTCGCACGTGCCACGAATCATGCTCGCGACACCTCGAACTTAGCTATGCCGACTGACAACCGTCTCCAGGTCTTTCAGCACCGCCTCACACACTAGCGATTGATAATTACATGATTTCCAAGGACAGACAAACCATCACCAACCGTACGCCTTCCCCACAATGGTTCACCTCCTACAATCATACGGTCCACCTACTGCGATCGTTTGTCTCCCGCGGGAACTTTTCCGCTGTTGGAAACCCACTGAAGAACTTTCCTGCCCATGTTTTGGGCCTGAGTGTCACCAGAACCTCACCGAAAAACTCCTGTAAACTTTCTCCAAGTTCCCAAAAAAGTTTGCAACACCACGAGCAATGCCGAAAAGCTTCCACAATCACTGGGAAACCCTTAAAAATACCTACCATAGAGGAAAACTGCACCCAAAATTTCCACTTTCACGAAAAACTTCCCAGAGCATTTTCCTTTCCCTGCTACTCTCTCTGCAACTTCGCCAATTCTGGGCAAAGTCCACATGCTGAAGGTTTTCTTTGCATGACCCTTGACGGAATCCTGTTTTTTGTCAAAAAATCTTTCTTGTAAAACTCTTGCTGAAATATCACTGCTTGTCGAAACTCCAACTGGGCACACCCTCTCCTCACTGTTAAAGAAAACTGTTACTTAAGTTTTTACCCTCGGTGAAAAATAAAGGAAACGGGATTTTACCCCCTTTTATAGAATACGCTGCCCTCAAATGCCCCTCACAAACTCATAAATCCAGTTGCATCAAAAGGAAGCCAAGCAACAACGAGCCGGATCGGGCCTCGACCCGAGGTAACTCTCATCCCTTGCGTCGATTGACTTATCGCTTGGTGTAAATTTCAAGAAGGCCCTAGCATCGGTTGACTTAGCACCCGGTGAGTTTCCAAATACAACCCTAGTGCCGCTTGACTTAGCACCAGGTGAGTTTCAAAATACAACCCTAGTGTCAGTTGACTTAGATAACGTCACAGGTCAATCTTTAACAACCCAGTGCCAGTTATGTAGTGAGAACTCAGCGCCGGTTGAATATTCACAATAGACCATTAGAGCTACATATGGCGCCGACCATATTTCAAGCAATGTATGCCCTACCACTACCCCTAGTGAAGTTGCACCAAAGCCATGATGTGTCATCCCCAGTGAAGTTACAGATGGGCCATTGCACCCAAACCGTGACTTCCAAAATGAAGTCAGGAGCTGTCCTTCATCCCCCAATAGGAGTCACACCCAAACTGCAGCCGATCATCCGCAGTGGGGTTAGGGTCATTCTTACCTCTTCAATTCTGTATCACACTAAGCTATCTTATCCTTAGGGAGTCGGATTATCTTCATAAGCCAATTCAAAAAAGAGTATGCTTACCTCCTTTAAACCCTAGTGAAGTCTACCTCTGTTGACCAGCCTTCATCAAGTCACCATTTCAATCAAAGCCTTCAGTTTGTGAATGGCCTCAACCATTTTATCCCCAGGGAGTCGGATCGCCATCCACAGACCTATTCCCCATGGAGCTCCACCTACATGGTGAGCCAGCGACGGTTCGTGTTGCATGACCGTAAATTGCATAGCCTCGGTCTATGCTGCATGACCTTAAACTGCGCAGCATCGGTCCGTGCTGCACGACCCTAAACTGCACAATGTCGGTCTGTGCTGTAAGACCCTAAACTGCATAGCCTCGGTCCATGCTGCACGACCCTAAACTGTATAACCTCGGTCCATGCTGCACGATCCTAAACTGTACAGCCTCGATCCATGCTGCACAATAATAAACTGCACAGCCTTTGTCCATGCTGCGCGACCCTAAATTGCACAGCCTCGGTCCAGGCTGCACGACATTAAACTTCATAGCCTCGGTTTGTGTTGCACGACCCTAAATTGCACAACCTCGGTCCGTGTGCTAAACTACGTAGCCTCGGTCCGTGCTACATGACCCTAAAATGCACAGCCTTGATCCGTGCTGCACGACCCTAAAATGCACAGCCTTGTTCCATGCTGCATGACCCTAAATTGCACAGCCTCTGTCCGTGCTGCATGACTCTAAACTGCACAGCCTCGGTCTGTGCTGCATGACCCTAAACTGCATTGCCTCGGTCCGTGCTGCGTGACCCTTAACTGCTTAGCCTCGGTCCATGCTGCATGACCCTAAACTACACAGCCTCGGTCCGTGCTGCACGAGCCTAAACTGCATAGCCTCGGTTTGTGCTGCACGACCCTAAACTGCATAGCCTCGGTCTATGGTGCACGACCCTAAACTGCATAGCCTCGGTCCGTGCTGCATGACCTTAAATTGCATAGCCTCGGTCCATGCTACACGACCCTAAACTGCATAGCCTCGGTCCGTGCTATATGACCCTAAACTGCATAGCCTTAGTCCATGTAGCACGACCTTAAACTGCACAGCCTCAATCCATGCTGCACGATCCTATGCTGCACAGCCTTGGTCTAGAAACATGATCCTAAACTTCATGATCCAAACTATATGACCTTAAACTGTAGCTGTGGTCCGTGCTGCATGACCTTAAATTGCACAACACCTTAGTAAATTGTAGCGGTGGTCCGTGCTGCAAGACCTTAAACTGCACAACACCATGGTCCAAACTATATGAATTTAAACTGTAGCGGAGGTCTAGTTCCACGACCTTAAACTGCATGGTCGTAGTCGTATGACTTTAAACTACATAACCACGGTCTAGTTGTGGGACCTTAAAGCATAGCACCCGTCCTAGACGCATGACATTAAAAGGCTCAGCAACCACGGTCCAGCTGTATGACCTTAAACCATAATGCACGTCCTGCTAGGATGACGATAAACTGCTTTGCCCAGGTCATAGAGGCATGACCATAAACTCACCCCCACATACATGCACACACCTTTACGTGCACTTTCACGCATGCCTTTCCCAACCTACCTGATAGTGTGCGCGCACCACCTTCATTACCTCCTCAGTGAGTCCATTCATTTCATCCCCATACCTCATTCCCCAGTGAGTCTCACCCATGCTCACAAAACGGCGAATGATCACGCTATTCATACTCGTTGTAAGTTAGTGGGTCACCATCATCCACTCACATTTCATACATCGTCCATCTCTCATAGGTAGCCCCTAGCCATCTCCCCAAGTGAGTGAAACCACCACCATACTCACTTTAAGGCCTTCATAGACTGCAATCCATCATCATTGCGGTCCAGCTGTATGACCTTAAACCATAGTGCATGTCCAGGCCGCATGACATTAAACTGTTTTGCATAGGTCTAGGAGGCGTGACCTTAAACACACCTTCACAAAGAAAAAGAGAAAAGAACAACGGGCATAGTGTATACCTAAACAAGGGAACGTTATGAGTAAAAATGACGGACGACCATGGTCATGAAACCATGAGTAAAAGAGTTATGTGAATAAAGAAAACGGGCATGGTGAAAACCCGAAAGGGCATCATGATCAAGAATGAAAAAAAAAAGGGTGGACATAACCAGAAGTTCATGGGTAAAAGAACCCCATAAAAAGAAGTTTATGAAAACCGTTACTATGGCACCGCTTCCCAAGACCAAGAGAAAATTCGCAAAGGACTCTTGAATAAATAAATAGGTTGATGCAACACTCGCCTCAACAGGAAGCTTCAATCCTCAATCAAAAGAAGAAATTCCTTGGTGACATAAAAACCAGGAACCTAAAATCATGAGCTTCAAGGAAAAGATTCTGACAGTCTGAGTCCAGTTGCAAAAGAACTTGAAAGATAGAAGACTCGCCATGACGGCAAGACAAGTCTCATGAGAAAGAACATTATTCTCATGAGGTCACAATTACACTATAAGAAACAAACATTACAAAGGCAAGAAATTGAAAAAGCAAGGGGAGAACCTACCAAAGACTTCAGCTCTCCTAGCCGATAGACCCAGACCTTCGAGACTGGCTAACACTGCCTCCGACTGAACCCGTTAGTCGAGACCTAAAGTGGTACTCTGAATGTCAAAAGCAAACCTGGTGTAGCAGGAAACAACATCTACCAAAGCAAACTAATGAACCCAGACCAAATGGGAACAATGCCCTTCGCCATGGCACTCAATTGTCAGATGGGCCCGATTCTGACTAATGAGGTCCGTACAAAATCCTCAGATTCGGAATCACAAACAGTTTGCACAAAGGTGAGGAATTTGACAAGATCCCTAAAAAAAGTCTCCTTTCCCCCTAAAGTCTCAACAGACGGACCCACGAACAATGCATCCTTACTTCTGAGCAGCCTAGTTACACCATTACATGAATCTCCTCAGCGTTCATGTGGTCCTATGGCTAGGAAGGAAAAAAGTAAAAGCCGAAGGAAATTTTTTGAATGATTGTCCTTCTCACTTCTCTTGAAGCACAAAATTTGATGGGGCAAGCTGTTTGAACGTATTTTTCAGCACCTAGCAGGTCAATAAAGCCTACAAAACAATGAAAATTCCTGACAGTCTCAATGGAACCAAAATTCGTCAAGATCGTCATCAGCAGTCCTAGAGACCACCTGCTAAGTTTCGTTGCATTTCAACATGTCTAAGGCAGTGAACACAAAGGAATAACTTTCAGAAAAATGGCCTCTAGCACCCTGACACGGATCTTACAATTGGAACCACATTTTCTGTGCATAAAATCACTATGGGACCACCACCATTAGATCCGGCATGGTTGAAAGCCTCTATGGGTCAAGTTTCGGCTTAATTAGACACTCCAGGATAAAGATATGAGTAAAACATTGAAATAGGAGGGGTCGCACACTATTCCCGTGTGGCCTCATTGCATCAAAACACCATTAAAGGTGGCTGTTTTTACCATCACGGGCAATCACTTTTGGGGCTCGTAACTCATGCGTTCTAAGTCGGATCGCTCCCAAATTTGGTGAGCATATTCATCTCATCAAGATGAACAATTTGATTTGTGGCACACCCCGAGACGATGTCCGAGCAAGGACAAAAGGTAGAGAGAAGTTGCTGATCCGTGAATAAATTGCAGAAAATTCAGCAGCGACACGCCTTGCTCAATGGACCAAATCATGACGCTCGTGCAACGGATCAATGTGAAACCAATTCCTTGTGTGCGTAAGGTCTAGGGCTATCATTGATCCGAACCTAGTACATAATGGACAATTAGATTTTATGCACGAAGCCGACGAAGTAACTAAAATTCCAGCCACCGATTCTAGATTCCAGCCAAAATTCAAAAGTTGCGAAATCTTCATCCGGGCTCCAAATCGATCAAACGGGTCAACCATGGAAGATCACACAAGTTCTCTAGCAACAGCAGCGACTGTTCTGAAATTCAACACATTGTTAGGCAGGGGCCAAACAATCCTTTTTCACCTATTTTTAAAATTTATTTTAATTCAATTAAATCTTAATTTTCAGCAATTAGGTCTTATTTTGATCAATCCACCCATGTTTGGGCACAATTCTATATAAACAGGCACTGCCTCATTGTAAACGGGACTCCTCGGCCTTCAGTTGATTGTTTGACGATATTCCTTGCTTGATCCTATGAGTACGTCTTAGAGAGAAAGAGGAGAGAGAAGAAAAGGGTCGGTCCTCTTGAGGCAGGCAACTTTCTCTCTCCTCCCTCTCTCTCTTTCTCTCTCCTTATTTTCTCTCTTTCTTTCTCTTCTCTCTTTCCCTCTCTTCTCTCTTTCTCTCTTCTCTCACTTTCTCTCTCTCCTCTCTGTCTCTCTGTACTCTCCCTTTCTCTCTCTTCTCTCTCTTTCTCTCTCTGCTCTCGTTTTCTCTCTTTCTCTCTCTCTTCCCTATCTCTTTCTCCATCTTCTCCTCTCATCTCTATCTCCATTTGTCCCCTTCTGATGCAACCAACGAGGCTTAGCACCGGTTGATCTCCTCTCTCTCTCTGTCAATCGGCAAGACCTAGCACCGACTGGATTTTTCTCTCTTCCTCTATCAATTGGCGAGACTTAGTATTGATTGGTTTTCTCTCTCTTCCTCTGTCAGTTGACAACACTTAATGCCGGCTGATTTTCTCTCTTCATCTCTCAATCAGTGAGACCTAGCGCAGACTGGGTTTCTCTCTCTTCCTCTTTCAATCGGTGAGACTTCGAGCCGATTAGTTTTCTCTCTCTTTCTCTGCTAGTCGCCTAGACCTAGCATCGACTGTGTTTCTCTCTCTTGCTCTATCATTTGACAAGACCTAGCACTGACTGGTTTTCTCTCTTCCTGTGTTAGTTGATGAAACCTAGCACCGATTGATTTTCTCTCTCTTCCTCTGTCAGTCAGTGGGACCTCACGTCGATTGGTTTTCTCTCTCTTCCTCTGTCAGTCAATGAGACCTAGCATCGACTTGTTTTCTCTCTCTTCTTCTGTTAGTTGGTGAGACTTAGCGTCGACCGCTTCCTCTCCCCCTCATCTTCTGAAACAGTCGGCAATGTCTAACACATATTGCATCTTCTCTCCCTTCTCCCTCCTCTCTTCCTTCTTCTCCTTCGTCTCTTCCTTATTCTCTCTCCTTCTTTCTATTCCATTCTTTTCTTCTCCTTCTTTCTATTCCCTTCTTCTCTTCAACCATTCCTCTGCTACTGTTGCATTTGACCAAGAGAGATTGAGGTTAGCATCCCATGACAAGCCTATCATCTTGTCGTAATGTTGTTGCGCCAAGATCACTTGGCCCGCTTTGCAACCACGACAGACCAACCATCGTGCTTAGCTGGTCAACATTGGTAATAACGTCTAGTAGTGATTCTGTGAGCCGGTCTTCGTTATCAAGCCCATTTTGCTACCACGTTAGTCCAAGTCTCAACCAGCCTAGTCACTACTCTGATATGCTTGCTTGGTCGAATTCTTCTCTCCCCCCATCTTTCTTTCTTCTTTCTGAATGTGTATGCTTGTGTATGTTCATCAGAGAGGAAAAAGGTAAGGTCTGACCCACCTATCCATACCCTTTGCCATATACATGTGTGATTGCAAAAAAGTAGAAAATAAGAAGAATACGAGCCATGGGAGGCGATTTCGAACCAGTGTTATTACTGGGGGGCTTTCTTCGTGATAAAAGAGGTCGCCCACGCGAGTCAGCCCGAGTAAGCCCAGAACCCACCTTCAAAATTCCTCTCTCACCGGTTGGTAACACTTGCCCCTATTTTCGAATGAGTTTGCCGAGTGACAGATCTCATAAATGTCTCGGGTCTCCCCTGAAACCTGAGACATGCGCTGCCTGATCCTCCAGGATCCGGAGGGTGAGATTGAGGGACCTAACCAGTGCCGCTCTAGATAGAGAGCTCAAAACCACCAGCCTCAGAGAATCGCAACAAGAACACCTCAAAGA
Source organism: Amborella trichopoda (assembly GCF_000471905.2). Next base: position 3,379,466 of record NW_006499973.1, on the reverse strand, counting down.
GATGTTGCTCTGAGCGGCTAGATTCTCAACAACCGCTGACGCCCTGACAGCCTGAACCAAAACTGAGCCATCTTTGAGCTCTTATTCCCATGAGGCCTGCCACATGATCCAAATGCATGAAATGTCGCCTAGCTCAGGGCAAGCACCAAGTGATCCCAGTCAGGAGGTCATGGACTCCCCGTTTGTAGCTGACCCTTCCATTGCCCAGACCAGCCAGAGACCAGGGTTCGTCTCCCACACTGGGTCCCTCCTAGAAGACTAGATGTCAAGATCATGGGTTTCCAAACTCGAGGTCAATGAGAATACTGACGAATCCCCTGACGAGGAGCTCTAGGAAGCTCTCGAGGAGTGGGAAGAAGACGGTCATGCCACGGCTGACGAGCTTGAAGATATCAACCTGGGGGATGAGGCTGATCCAAGGCCAACTTTCATCTCAACAAAAATGTCCTCAGAAGAGAAAGAAAGTTAGACTTTCCTCCTTCGAGCAAACCGAGATGTCTTCTCTTGGCATTATCATGAGATGCCAGGTCTAGACCCTCAAATTGCTCTTCATCATCTTAGCATTGATCCATCCATCAAAACCATGAAGCAGAAATCAAGAAGGTTCAGACCCGACCTCAAGATGCAGATCGATGTCGAGGTAGACAAGCTCAGGCAAGCCGGACTCATACAGGAAGTCAATACCCAAAGATGGCTGGCAAATGTTGTTCCAATGGAGAAGAAAAATGGCTAAATCAGTATCTTTATTGACTTTCACGATTTGAACATTGCCTGCCCCTGGGACGACTTTCCCCTACCGTTCACCAAGTTGCTGGTTTATTCCACAACTCATTGTCAGATCTTCTCCTTCATGGATGGGTACCCCAGTAACAATCAAATCAGGATGGCGCAAGAGGACAAGGAGGCCACTACGTTCTTGACCCCAAAAGGTGTCTTCTGTTACACTGTGATTCCTTTCAGGTTAAAAAACACCAGTGCCACGTATCAGCTAGCCATGATGACCATCTTCAAAGACATGATTCACAAGGAGGTCGAGTGCTATGTGAATGACTTGGTGGTCAAGTCCGAAACAAAAGACACTCATATGCAAGACCTTAAAAAGGTATGTGAAAGGCTGCGACGTCACCAACTAAAGATGAACCCCTAGAAATGCACCTTCGGCATACGCTTCGGAAAATTCTTAGGGTTCATTGTGAGGTACCACGGACTAGAGATAGAGCCGGTCAAAATTAAAGTAATTCAGGACATGCTGCTGCCTACAGCCCTCCATGAACTGTGGTCTCTCCAAGGACAGCTCGCCTACATCCGCAGGTTCATCTCGAACCTTTTAGGATGATGCAAACCCTTTTCAAACCTCCTGAAGAAGGACACTCCTTTCATATGGGTTGAGGCATGACAAGCGGCACTCGATGACATCAAGCAATACCTGTTGAATCACCGATACTCTCCACCCCGGTGTTAGGAAGGCCTCTTATCCTGTACATGACCACCCTTGATGAGTCATTCGGGGAACTTTGGGAACAGAACAATTATGAGGGAAAAGAGTTAGCGCTCTATTATCTTAGCCGCAGAATGCAAGGTGTCGAGAAGAATTACTCTCCCATTGAAAAGATGTGCCTAGCCTTGATCTTCGCGGTACTGAAGCTCCGCCATTACTTGCTTGGTCACGAGCTCAAATTAATCTCCAAGGCAGATCCGGTCAAGTTCCTTATGACTTAACCATGCTTGTCTGAATGTTTAACCAAGTGGGCGTTATTGCTGATGGAGTTCAACATCATGTATGTGCCACAGCAAGCAGTCAAAGGACAAGCCCTAGCATATTTCCTCGCAGCTCACCCAGTGCCTTCGGAATCTCCCTCGTCAAGTGATCTCCCAGATGAAGAACTTTTCTGCACAATGCTGAATTGGCCGTGGGAGATGTACTTTGACAGAGTATTCCAGTCTGATAAGGGGGGTGCCGGAGTTGTGTCTCTGACTCCCAATGGTGGGATGATTCCACTAGCCTTCTCATTCGTAGGGGCATTTTCCCATAATGAAGTAGAGTATCAAGCCCTCATAATTGGATTGGAGATTTCCCAAGAACTAGACCTCAAGCAACTAAATATCTTCGGTGACTCTGAGCTGGTCATCCGGTAACTTAAAGGGATTTATGACGTAAGGAAGGATACTCTCAAGCCTTATCATGACACAACCAAACCTTATATGGGCCAATTTGATGATTTCTCCCTATGTCACATCCCTAGAAGGAAAAACTCGCAGGCCGATGCGCTCTCAAAGCTTGGCGCCACCATCCAATTCTCTTCAGCTGGGTCTACTCCAGTCTGGGTAACTGAATGGAGACACATTGACTTGAGGACTGAGGTTGACGCCAACGATGAAAGGGAAGTCTTCCCTAAATGCGCACCTTATCCATTCGAAGCGCTCCTTGCAGCCAAGGATGTTATTAAGGTAGAGCAGGAGATGTCTCAAGGTAAAGAATTTGAACTCAAGGAGCAGGAGCTCAAATTATTCGACCTGATGTGTCCGGAGGTTGAACAAGTAGAAGACTGGAGAGAGCCTTTCATGGACTTCGTAAAACATGAAAAGCTACCTCAAGATCAAATGGAGCTCAAATGCATACGACGGATGTCCACCAAGTACACCCTTCTCGATGGGGATGGCCTCTTCTGTCAGTCATTAGACGGAATCCTCCTTAGATGCATCGATACACAAGCGGCAAGTAAAGTGCTCGAAGAAGTGCACTCGGGCATCTGCGAGTTGCATCAGTCAGGCCCTAAGCTATATTAGCGCATATGCAGACTCGACTATTATTGGCCTTCCATTGTGGAGGATGCTCAAAACTATGCCAAGAGATGCCAGGTGTGTCAAATTCACTTGAGCCTCATTCATCAGCCCCCGGAGCCATATTATTTCTCCAAATGGGCTGAGGCAATCCCTCTTAAACAGGTGCTGAGGACCACTGTGTCTAACTTTATGCGGCACCACATCATATACGGGTTCGGGGTTCCTGACCGAGTAATCACTGATAATTGCCCTCAATTCAAGAGCCGGTTTCGAGTGGAAGTACTCGACTATGTACTACCCTTGAGCCAATAGCTTAACTGAGGCATTCAACAAGACTTTGTGTGGGACACTCCGGAAGTCAGTTTCAAAGTCAAAGAAGAACTGACATGAGAAGCTGCTTGAGGCTCTGTGGGCCTATCTCACCACTAGCAATGCTACGAATTCCACCCGTTATTCTTTAGTTAATGGAGGTGAGGCGGTCTTACCTCTTGAAATTCAAATACCCTCACTCCATGTCACTATACATCAGGGGCTAACTGAGGACAAGAGGGTCAAGCTTCGCTACCAAGAGCTAGATGCCCTTGATGAAAAGAGACTAGAGGCCCAACATAAACTCGAGCTCAGTCAAGGAAGAATGATGAGAGCCTTTAACAAGTCTATCAAGGTTCGCTCATTCGTTTGTGGGGATCTAGTACGAGCAGTCAAAAGACCGATCGTTATGCATGAGCCTCGCAAAGGAAAGTTCAAGCTTAAGTGGGAAGGTCCATTCATAGTCAAGAAGGTTACGTTAAACAAGGTGTATATACTAGCGAACTTTGCTGGGGAAGAGGCGATGCCCCCTATCAACAGGCGATACCTGAAGAAGTACCATCCATGATGCACGTTAAAAAAAAGAGAAGAGACTGAAATGCAAAACAAGCAGAGCAGTTCAAACAACTTCTCTTTTTATTTTAGTAAAAATGAGTTACAAAATACAAGCCAAGAAGCCCATTATCAGGGAAGTTACAACTCTCTCATATATGGGAAAGAAAACAGTGGATATCAAAAGTATTGCTCTTGCATTTGAGGATAAGAAGACAACTACAGGCCAAAAGAAATGCCTTCCTCAAGAAGAAGAAGCAACCCACTAAAGAAATTCTCTCCTCGTGAAGAAGAAGCAAAACCACTTGGAGAAGTCAGCTTTAGTGCCACCAAAGAGGATAGTCACAGGTCAAAAGAAGAAGCCAACCATTTCCTAGTCAGCTTCAATTTATCTGACGCATATACAAGGCAGACTTCTCCGACGAGAAACTTGCCCATCATGGAGAGCATGCCTTATTCACAGTGGACACCCTTCCACAGAACAACCTGAACTTCACGGTTGCGCTGGAGGACTTGGCTTCCAACAGACTGCAGCTGTAGGACCTCCCCATTTGCCATCACTCTTGACCCTCGCGAGGCATCGCCATCCCTGATCATCACCGCGCACGACTCAATGCCGGGTGCAGCTATCGTCGCACACAGAACAATCCACGTTCCATAATCACCATGGGCTGGCCAATGCCGTGCGAGGCTATCGATGCGAGCAGTATGTCCCCAGGTGTGGCTGTCATCTTAGGTCGCCTAGGGAAGCATGAAGGCCGCTCCGCATGAAACTTAATGTCGCACACATCTTGATTGTACTTCAGTTCCCGCTGCCCCCAATTGTCACGGGGCATTACCCCTCGTGTCTCTTCGGTTTCCCCAGCTATCTCCCTGTGGTGACGGTTAGCCTTCCCACCACTCTCCCTTGGGTTTAGCTGGAAACACTCCTTTGCCAGCCGGAAAAACCCGTCTGACCCTGCTCTTTCACCTTTTCAACAGTTGGAAATATTAGCAAAAAACCACCGAAATCCCCAGAAAGCCTCCCTGCAACCTTGCAGGCTTCCCATCTCTCTGGTTTTCCCACTTTAGCAGTTTGCCAAAACTCATCGGAAAGCTCTTAAACAATGATCAAGGCACTCGAAGGGGCTATCACCGCCTGCTTCACCTCAGAGGCGATCATCGTTTGCTTCACCCCAGAGGCTATCACCGCGCGCTTTGACTAACGCCGCATCCTTTGTCGAGACTATTGTCGAGCCCCTCATCATGACTATTGCCGAGTGCCTCAAGAAGATCCATTGTCCTCAGGAAGTTCATCCCCTACACCAAAATTTCACTCCTTAGGGAGTCCAGTCTCTAGTGACGTCTCTGCTCCCCATGGAGTCCCTTTCCCTCACCCTAGCCATGGTCCTAGGGGCATGACCTTAAATTGCACTGCCACGGTCCGAGCCGCATGACCTTAAACTGCACTGCCATGGTCTTAGCTGCCTGACCTTAAACTGCAATGCCATGGTCCTAGCCGCACGACCTTAAATTGCACTGCCACAGTCCTAGCCGCATGACCTTAAACTGCATTGCCACGGCCCTAGCCACAAACTGCACTGCTACGGTCCTAGCTGCATGACTTTAAACTGCACGGCCATGGTCCAAGCACGCAATTGTAGACTGCATGGTTCGAACTATATGACCTAAAACTATAGCGGAGGTTTAGTTGCACGACCCTAAACTACATAGTCCTCATCACATGACTTTAAACTTACGATCATGGTTCAGCTATGTGACCTTAAACCATAGTTCACGTCCTGGCAGCATGACGTTAGAATGCTTAGCACGATGGTCTAAACTATATGACCTTTAACTGTAGCGGAGCTCTAGTTGCGTGACCTTAATTTGCATAGTCCTAGTCGCATGACTGTAAAGTGCATAGCCACGGTCCGGCCTACAAGGCCCTAAAACTAAAGCACACAGTGTGAAAAATGGTCCATACGCACGACCTCTTCCTCAAAGGTGTATTTCATCAATATCCCCAGTGGATTTAAGGGCATGCGAAGGGCATACCTACCCCCTTTATCCCCAATGGATTTGTCTCGCACCACATCCCAGTACGAGTCGTTTCTTATTACAACCCACTATCCCCAGGGAGTAAGGGTCCTACTTGCTTCTTCAAACCCCAGTAGGGTTACACCTATGCTCCGGCTTGTCATCCCCAGTGGAGTTACATGAAGCTTCAGCCTTCACCCTCCTAATCTCTGGTGAAGTCTCTTCCGTGGGTCGCTCCTCGTAACGTCACCACCTTCACGTAGACCCTTCTCTTGTGTATAGCCTTAACTACCTTTATATCCAAGGAGTTAGATTGCCATCCACAACCTATCTCCCATGTAGCTTTACCAACATGACGATCCATGCCTTGGTCCATGCTGCATGACCTTAAACTGCATAGCCCTGGTCCAAACTATATGACCCTAAACTGTAGTGGAGGTCTAGTTGCTCGACCTTAAATTGAATGGTCCTAGTTGCATGAATTTAAACTGTATAACCATGATCCAAGCTATATGACCTTAAACCACAGTGCACACCTTGAATGCATGATGTAAAACTGTATAACCACGATCCAAGCTATTTGACCTTAAACCATAGTGCACGTCTTGGCCGCATGATGTAAAGCTGCTTTGCCAAGGTTCAAGAGACATGACCTTAAAGGTGCCCCACATATAGACACACGCCCTTTACATGCATCTTCACACACATCTTCCCTAACCGACCAGTTCGTGTACGCACGCCACTTCCATTATCTCCCCAGTGAGACCAAATACACGCACACACCCTTTACGTGCATCTTCACGCACGCCTTCCCTAGCCGGCCCATTTATGTGCATGTACCACCTTCACTATCATCACCATCTTTCACCATTCCCTAGTGAGTCTTACCGATGCTCATGAAAAGGCGGGCCTTCTCGCCTCTCAGCTAGTGCACCTTTATTCACCCACCAGTCATCTGTTCATCATCAACTCTCCACAGGCAAGTTCTTGCCATTTTCACAAGTAAGTTAAAGTCATCACCAGATTCACTTCATGGCCTCTAGAAACTGCCATTCTCTATCGCGGTCCAGCTGTATGACCCTAAACTATAGTGCGCATCCTGGCCACATGTCGTTTAAAGGCTTCGCACAGGTCTCTAAGGCACGACCCTAAAAACGCATTGGCACAAAAGAAAATGGGCATGCTGTACACCTGGATAAGGGAAAGCCATGAGTAAAAATGACGGATGTGCATGGTCATGAAACCATGAGTAAGAGAGTTCTGTAGAAAACAAAAACCCAGGCATGGTCAAAACCTCAAAAGGGCACTGTGGGAAAAAACGGATGAAAAGGGTGGACATGATCGCAAGATCATGGGTAGCCCAAGAATAAACAGAAGTTGGTGAAAACTGACCTCATGGAGCCACTTCCCCTATTCAAGTGAAAACCCACAAAGGGCGCTTGGACCAACAAGGCAGGTTGACGTGCTATCGCTGGCTCAACTGACATTCAAACATTCACAATCCTGGCTAGCGAGGTCTCCTAAAATCCACAAATGCCAACGCCCAAGCAACATCGTGACTCGCCAGGGAGTGAGAGCCGTATGCCTCCAACGTTTCAACATCATGGCTCTCCCGGGAGTGAGAGCCATAGCCTCCCGTGTTTCAATATCATGGCTCATCCGGGAGTGAGAGCGGCATAAGATCTCCCTAGTTTCATGGCTCATCAGGGAGTGAGAACCGCATAAGATATCCTAATTTCAATAGCTCATCAGAGAGTGAGAGCCGCATAAGATCTCCCCAGATCAACAAGTTGAGGAAGATGACCAAACGATCCCTCCGAAAGTGCTAAAGACCATCACGAGGCAAGAAACTGAAGAAGCCAGGGTCTAACCTGCCACAGGCTTCAGGGTAGTCTTCGTCTAATCCCTTAGCGTACTTAGGACCAGACTTTCGGTTTGGGTCAGAAGCCCCTAACTGGACCCGCTAGATGGGACCTACAGGAGATACCTTGAGCATCAAAAGAAAACCTGGTGTAGCTGCAAACAACGACAACTGAAGGTTCGTAGCATTTGGCCTTCAAAGAAGTCTGGTTCCTTCCGCGGAGGTCATAACAAATGCCTCATGCTTCAGAATGGCCAATAGACCCTTGAGGGTGAGGACTTCGACAATATCCCTCAAATTTCCCTAATGACTGCACTTCTTGATTCTCTCAAAGCACAAAATTTGTCGGGGAATGCTGTTGGAAGGTATTTTTCATCAACATGGGGCTCCCACTCAATAAAGCCTAGCAAACAGTGGAAATCCTGACAATTTCAGAATAGCCCTAGGATAGGCTAAGATCTTCATGAGGTCTCCCAAAAATTCTCCCCTCAAGTTTGGTTGCATTTTGACATGTGGTAGTGTAGACTGAGAGACAGTTCTGGCAGAATCGGCCTCTAGCACCCTGAAATGGCACCTATAACTAGATCTACATTTTTCGGTATCTCAATTTTCTGTGGGACTACCACTATTGGATCCGACACGGTTGAAAACCCCTAGGGGTCAAATTTTATCTTGAACGAACATTCCAGGAAGAAGTTATAGGTGAAAGAGTGACACTAGAGGGGCCGCATGCTATTCCCGTGCGGCCACCCTGCAACTCCACACCATTGAAGGGACAATCACAAACAGTGACTTTCAACGGTGATATCTCACCCGTCCCAAGTTGGATCGATCTCAAATTGGTGAGCATGATTGTTGCATCAAGATGAGCGAGTTGATATATGGCACGCCCTATGACGATACCCGAGCACGATGAAAAGCTAGAGAGAAGTTGCTGATCCGTAAAGAAAGTGAAGGAAATTCAGCAGCGTCGTGCCTCGCTCGAGCAGCCGAATCACGCTGCTCGCTAGCCCGATCAACGCGAGACCAATTCTATTGCGAGTGTAAGGTCTCGGGCCATCTCCGACATGAACCTCTTACATTATGAATGGTCAGATTCTTCACACAAAGATGATGAACATATTGCAGATTCTGTCGCTGGAATTTCAGATTCCGACCAAAATTCCAAGTTTACAAAATCTTTGCTCGGGCATGGAATCGAGCTGCGTTTGTTGCCCCGCGAACGGCATGCTCAGTGTGATTCAGTGAAGAAAACACAGAAAAAACATCAAGGAACGAGCACACTATCGGTCCAAAGTTTCCAGATCCATTCAAATTTCAAGTCACATGATCGTGCCCCAAAAACACGATCCATGGCTCGAAGTTGGCATCAAATCGATTGCCATGCCGAGCCCTGTAAGAGAAAAATCATCTTACGATCAATTGGGCACCAGAACTACCCCGGATTAGCCACGCAAGATCACGCAAACTCTAGGGCAACACAGGGATTGTTTTGAAATTCCACAGCTTGTTAGGAAGGGGCAAATATGTTATTTTACACCCTATTTTCTAATTTCTTTTAAATCATTTTAATCTTAATTTTCAGCAATTAGGCCAACGATAATGCCTATTGTCACTTAGGTTCTTCCTCCCTCTGCCACCTCATCTTTCTTTTTCCTCGTCTTCTTCTCTTCACTCTTCTCATTCCTCATTTGATTGAGGGTAGACTTAGCCTAGCGTCGCCATCCCAGTCTCGGTTTCAAGTAATATTACCATCATGCTGGCCTTGAGGGCCATGCCCCCACGCGAGCTACCTCGAGTAAGTTCCGAACCCACTCAAATTCCTCTCTCATCGGTTGGTGTACCTGCCCTTGCTCTTAAGCAAGGGTCCAAGAGAGCGATCTCAAATCCGGGTTCACCAGAAACCCGAGATACATGCCGTTAGGGAATTTAGACATGGAGGGTGAGATCGAGGCACCTAACCAATGACGGACGGGCATGGTCATGAAACCATGAGTAAGAGAGTTCTGTGAGAAAAAACTCCAGCACAGTGAAAACCCGAAAGGGCACTGTGACAAAAAAAGGATGAAAAGGGTGGATGTGGCCACAAGGTCATGGGTAAAAGAGCCCAAAAATAAAGGAGGTTGGTGAAAATCGTCTTTACGATGCCACTTCCCCAGTCCAGGTGAAAACCTACAAAAGGCGCTTGAAACAATAAGGCAAGTTGACACAGCATCACAACCTCAGCCAACACCCAATTACCAAACAAGCGTAATTCTGGCTAATGAGGCCCACACAAAATCCTCGGCTGTCAAAATCCAATCACAACACAAGACGGCTCACCCGGGAATTAGAGCCTCACAGGATCTTCCAAACTCGAAAACAAAAAAGAGTCCTTGAGGGTGAAGACGATGAACAAAAGATCCCTCAAATCAAAGAGAGTCCTTGAGGGTGAGGACGATGACTAAAAGGTCCCTCCAAAACCAAAGGGAGTTCTTGAGGGTAAGGACGATGAACAAAAAATCGCTCAAATCAAAGAGAGTCCTTGAGGGTGAGGACGATGAACACAAGATCCCTCAAAATAAAAAACAAAAGAAGTCCCCGAGGGTGAGGACGATGAACACAAGATCCCTCAAAATAAAAAACAGAAGGAGTCCCCGAGGGTGAGGATGATGAACACAAGATCCCTCAAAAGACACAAATGGCCCCTAGGAGTGCTGTCCGATAGGGTGAGGACTGTAAAAACAATCTCTCCACATTGCAAACTCGTCTAATAGGGTGAATACATTAAAATCTAATCCCTACAGTCCCATGAGGGTGAGGACCACGACAAGATCCCTCAAAGTCTCTTCTCCCCTTAAAGTCTCCACGGATGGATCTGCGACAAATGTGTCCAAATGTCTAAGCATCCTAGCTGCATCATTACGTGGATTTCTCCTTGACGTTCACGTGGTTCTGTGGTAAGAAAGAAAAAAGAAATAAAGCGGAAGAAATTTTTTCGAATATTCTCCCTAACGATTTTCTTGAAGCACAACATTCAGCGGGGCATGTTGTTTGAAGACATTTTTCAACACCATTGGTCCCTCACGCGGAATAAAAGAGAGAAGACGGTCAATAAAGCCTGACAGATAATGGAAATTTTGACAGCCTCTGAATCACTCTAGAAGAGGCCAAGATCTTCATAAGGACTCCAAAAAGTCTCCTGCCAAGTTTCTTTACATTCCGACATGCCTAAGGCAGTGCATACGAAGAAACAGTTTCGACATTATCAACCTCCAACACCCTGAAACGGACCCCTATATCTAGAAATATATTTTGGTGCGTTAAACAACTGTGGGATCACCACCATTAGATCCGGCATGATCGAAAATCCTTATGGGATGCTCCAGGATAAAGTTATGAGTAGAAGACTAAAAGGAGGTAGGCCATACGCTAATCCCGTGCGGCCTCCCTGCACCAAGTCACCATTAATGATGACTGCTTTCACAGTTTCGAGTAGTGACTTCGGAGACCCATATCTTACTTGTCCTGAATCAGATCGTGTTCAAATTTTGTGAGCATGTTCATCTCTCCAAGAGGAGCGTTTCGATTTGTGGCATGCCTTATGACGACGTTCGAGTAGGAAGAAAAGCTAGAGAGAAGTTACCAATTAGTGAAAAAAGTTGCAGAAAAATAAGCAGCGACACGCCTCACTCGAGCGGCCAAATCATAGCGCTCGTGTATCAGATTGATGCAAGACCAGTTCCATCATGTGTGTAAGGTATGAGGCTACCTCTAGGCCGAACCTTGTGCATGATGATGGTTAAATTTCACACATGCAATCGATAAATTTGTTGTAAATTCCGACCGTCGGATTCTAGATTTCGGCTAAAAACCCAACATGATAAAATCTTCGTCTGGGCATGAAATCGAGCTGCATTTGTTGCCACGCGATAGTGACAATATTCTCATTGAGATAAAACTAAGAAATTATAGAAAAACATCAAGAAACGAGCACACTATCGAGCGAAAGCTTTCAAGTTTCATACGAATTTCAAGTTGCATGGGCGTGGCCTAAAAGCACGATCCGTGGCTCGAAATTGGTATCAAATCGATCACCATAACGAGCCCTACAAGAAAGAAATCATCGTTCTGGTAAACGGGCACTAGAGTAACCTCGGATCATCCATAGAAGATCACACACATTCTAGGGCAGCAACAAGGACTGTTTTGGAATTCTATGTATTGTTAGGTAGGGGCAAAACAGTCATTTTGCACCCATTTTTGGAATTTCATTTAATTCAGATAAATCTTAATTTACAGCAACTAGGGCTAGATTTGGTAATCCACGCACATTTTAACCCTAGTTTATAGATAGATGCTACCTCTCATTGAGAGGGGGCTTGAAATTTTTAGAAAAATCATTGTACCAAGAGTTCAACTTTTGATCAATAAAGTTAGGGCTTTCCTGAACACGTCTTTGAGAGAGGAGAGAGAAATTTTACAGTGGTACCCCCCCTACCTTAGAGATAGTTTCTCTGTCATCCCTGCTTCTCTCTCTTCGGTTTTGTTTCCTCTTCTCTACTGTGTCTTTCGCAGAGGTCATGCATGGAAGTGGCAGTGTTGTGCAAGCCTCTTTCTTCCTTCTCTCTCTTTCCTTTCACTCCTTGTTCCCTCTTTCCCTCATCATAGCTCACGCATGGCATTAGTCATTGTCCTGCATAGCGCCGTCTGAAGGAACACACTGAGCCAGGTTGTGCTCAAGCAGCAGGTCGGGCTCCTATTTTAGTTCCAAGACCGATGTCATGTGTGGTGATGTGTATCATTGACTGCGGACTATTTCTCTTTCTTCTCACAAGTCACAAGCGCCGATGCCTATCGCTGCCCGTGAAGGGTCATTGCTGTCTGCCAACGTCGCAGATAGCGATACCTATCGCCATCCATGAAGGGTTGTCACTGCCTACACATGGTGCAGATGGCGATACTTATCACCACTCGCGAAGAGTCGTCGCTGCCTGCCCATGTCACAGACGGTGATACCTATCGCCACTCACGAAGGATTGTTGCTGTCTACCCATGTCGCAGAAAGTGATACCTATCACCGCATGTGAAGGATCGTTGTTGTTGGCCCATGTCGCAGACGACAATACCTATCACTGCTAGTGAAGGGTCGTTGCTGCCTACCCACGTCGTAGATGGAAATACCTATCGCTGCCATGTCGTAGACGTAGACACCTATCGCCGCTCATGAAGGGTCATTGCGGCCCGCCCATGTCTCAGACGGCGATACCTATCACCACACGGGAAGGGTCGTCGCCGCTTTCACATGTCGTAGAGGGTGATACCTATCGCTGCTCGTGAGGAGCCGTTGCTGCCATCCCATATCGTAGATGACGATACCTATCGCCTCCCATAAAGGGTCGTTGCTGCCTTTACGTGCTGTTGATGGTTATAGCCAATGCCGTCTGTGGTTCACTGCCTACCCTTCCACTGTGAGTAGCAGTGTTCAGCACCGTCTGGGGGCCATGACACTATTACTCCTGATTGTAGGCGACGAGGCCTGAACCTCGTCGGGACCATCTTGCGTCTTATCTTCTCTCTCTTCTCCTCTCTTTTCTCCTCTTCTCGCTTGACTAAAGGTTGGACTCACTCTAGCATTGTCATAACGGTCTGGCTGTCGAGAAGTATTGCCGTCGTGCTGCTCCAGAGTATCATGCCTACCTTGCTGCTCCAGAGTACCATGCCCATCTTGCTGCCACACCAGATTAGGACAGTCATATCGGTCTTGGTTTCGAGTAGTATTGACGTCGTGCTATCAGAGTATTGCCGTCGTGCTGTCAGAGTAGATTAAGACAATCATATCGGTCACTGTACTGATCTAGCTATCATGCTAGCCTCGTTCCCTTGTCAAATTCTCTCTTCCTTTCTCCCCCTTACTCAAATTCTCTTCTTCATCCTGTTTTGACTGCTGTTAGAACATAACATGATCTAGTTGCCAGAGGCCAATACTGAAGAATCGGCTGGGCAGGAGATAGATGAGAGGTACTGCACCTATCACAGGAGAATAGGCCACCCCACTCACGACTGCTATAAGTTCAACAACACTATCGAGGCCCTTATCAACAAGGGTCAGATAAAGCTCGACGAGTTGAAGAAAGCGTTCGGGGTAACTGAGGCTTCACACATATTCACGATCCAAGAGGATGATGAGGCACCCACTATCCTCCTCGCATTCTTTTCCATGATGCTCGAAGAAGGACTCATCGCTCCCAAGCCGACAAGGCAACTTAAGTTACTGCCTCTAGGGACTGAGAACCTCTGGTGTGCATGTCATCAGATATGAGGCCATGACGTCAATGAGTGCACCGGCTTCCATAAGCTCTTGACAAATAAGATGCATCAAGGCCAAGAAACTCATGACAACCAGGAAGGACATCCTCTAATCCAAGCCCCGCCAGTGCAAAAAGACCTGTCGACTCAAACCCGTGGAAACACCAAGCAAGACCCTTTGCAGGCCCTCTTTGAGGCAATGCTCCAATAAGACCTCGTCACTCCAAGCAACCCATGAGTCTTGCCCGGGGCACAGAAAAACTCTAGTGCCCCTACCACCAAGTGTGGGGCCACAAACTTAAAGAATGCTCCGGGTTCGAGGCTATAGTCGCAGAGAAATTTCAGCAAGGCCACATCGTTTGCACCATCCTCCCAAAACACTTACAGGTCATCACTCCTACTCGAAAGAAAGCCCCACTACGAGCCCCTCATGAGCATACACTAGACCCTTCAAAGCCCTTGACCTCTCATCCTTAGGAAGTCTACCATGAGAGACGTAGGCTCAAATCCCTAAAACGTGAGGCAATCTACCAAGCTAAGACTACTCACCAGCCTAATAGGGTGATCCAGACCTCAAGGATCCCAAAGGAGACGGCGAGCACTTAGGTCAGCCCGTCGAAGGAATCGTCCTCCTCAATCATCAGTCGAGGAAGAATTCCTCAAGCCTCTTCCTCCACTTCCGACCTTGCGGGACTTCATCCTAGGTGTAGCTCACCTTGTCCTTTCGTCCAATTAGGCAAACGTCCTGAGTCATCAACATCTCAGGAGTCGGTCAATATGGATGACGATGCTAAAAGCACCCCACAACGGTCAAAGTCGGGGCAAGACCTAAAATACCCCTACACACGTCCAATTCCGATGACGACGTAAAAAGTTGCCCGAGACATTCTAATTCTTCTTCTCGCCCCCTCTCTTCTATTTCCTCTACAGGTGCCGCTCGGCGATGCCCAACCATTGATTCTTTAGACAGAGAGCTCGGAACCACTAGCCTTAGCGAATCGCTGCAAGAGCGGCTCAGAAAGAGCAAGCAGATGGATTCTCAACAGCTGTTGACGCCCTGATAACCCGAGCCAAAATCGAGTCGTCCTCGAGCTCCCCTTCTAAAGAAGCCTCCCACATGGTCCAGATCCTATAAGTACCAGCCAGCACTGCGCAAATGAATCGAAGATGGGGAAAGAGGCGATGCCCCCGATCAACGGGCGATATCTAAAGAAGTACTATCCATGATGCATGTTCAAGAAAAGAGACTCAAATGAAAAACAAGCAGGGCAGCCCGAAAAAATTCTAACTCTTTTTATTGCAGTGAAAATGAGTTACAAATACAAGCCAAGAAGACCATTATTAGGGAGGTTACATGTCTCTCATATTTATGGGAAAGAAAATAGTGGATATCAAAAGTATTGCTCTTGAATCTGAGGATAAGAGGACGGCTATGGGCCAAAATAAATTTCTTCCTCATGAAGAAGAAGCAAACCCACCAAAGAAATAACTTCCCCATAAAGAAGAAGCCAAACATTTTTGAGTCTGCTGCAAGTCATCAAACGTGTGTATGGAACATACAAGGCAGACTTCTCTGGCAAAGAACTGACCTATGATAGAGAGCAGACCCTGTTCACAGTGGATTCCCTTCTATAGAATAACATGGATTTCACAGATGTGCTGGAGGGCTTGGATTTCAACAGACCGTAGCGGCAGGGCTGCCTCCTTTGCCATCACTCTCAACTACCGCAAGACATTGCCATTCAAGGTCATCGCCATGTGCAACACAATGCCACGTTCCATCATCACCACGGGTAGGCAAATGCCATGTGAGACAATCATCGCGAGCAGCATGTCCCTAAATGTGGCTGTCATCCTGCGTGGTCTAGGGACACGTGAAGGCAATGCCTCATGTGACTTAATGTCGCACATGTCCCGATTGTACCTCGGTTCCCACTATTCCCAATTCCCATGGGGCATTAACCCTTGTGTCTCTTCAGTTTGCCCAGCTATCTCCCCATGGTGACAGTCAGCCTTCCCACCACTCTTCCTCTCCCTCGTAATCCCTTGAGTTTAGCCGAAAATTCTCTTTCGCCAGCCGAAAAGCCCCGTCTGACCCTATTCTTTCCCCTTTTCGACAGTTGGAAACATCGTGAAAGAACCACCGGAATCCGTAGAATGCTTCCCTGCAAACCAGCAGGCTTCCCTTCTCCCTGGTGTTCCCACTTTAGCAGTTTGTGAAAACTCACTGGAATTCCACTAAGTTTTCGATGAGCTCAATGTAGCTCCTTCTCCTTCTCCTCCAACAACTAAAGAGCCGACAGAACCCTCTAAACTCTCTACAACCTCCCCTCAACAGAAGAACGACCAGAGAAACGCTCAAACCCTGGCAAGACACCCTTGCAAATCCTGTCAAAACCCTGTGAAACCCTCTTCCTTGATCAGGAAGCTTCAACACTTGTCGAAAAGTGTTCGGCATCACGCTACGAATCTTCGCACCTCCTGAAGCTTGCCAGGAAAAGCTCCTAAGGGCCTGTCCCTACAAGTTTTTGTCAGGAAGTTATCGACCGAAAAACCCTCACCAGAAGCTTTAGCTCTCTCTTTCAAAAATTGTTTTACCCTTTGCTAATATAGTGCATGGGGTTTCTCCCCTTTTTATACCCAGCAGTGCTGCATAATTCCCTCGATAAACTCAAAACGATGCTCTAGTCCTCAGCTCTTAAGCAATGATCAAGGCAAACCGTGGCGGGTTGAGCTAGAGACCCAAAGAGTTTATCATCGCCCACTTCACCCCAGATGCTATCACCGCGTGCTTTGTCCAGAGACTAACACCGTGCGCCTTGTCGAGATTATCACCAGGCCCCTCGTCGAGACTATTGTCGAGCACCTCAAGAAGACCTTATAAAGGTGCATTTCATCAACATCCCCTGTGGAGTTAGAGGTATACGAAGGGCATACTTACCCCCTTTATCCCCAATGGATTTGTTTAGCACCACATCCCAGTA
The DNA here is from genome assembly GCF_000471905.2 of Amborella trichopoda. The sequence goes on along the minus strand of NW_006499973.1, from coordinate 3,362,669 downwards.
CAAGTCACTCCTTATTGCGACCCACTATCCCCAGGGAGTAAGGGTCCTGCTTACCTCTTCAACCCCCAGTAGGGTTACACCTATGCTCCGGTCTGCATCTCTAGTGGAGTTACATAAAGCTTCAGCCTTCACCCCAGGAGTCACAATCACCCACCTAATCCCTGATGAAGTCTCTTCAGTTTTCCACTCCTCACAAGGCCACCACCTTCATCTAGACCCTTCTCTTGGGTATAGCCCTAACTACCTTTTTCCCCAAGGAGTCAGATTGTTATTCACAACCTATCCCTCATGTAGCTTTACCTACATGAAGACCCACACATCGATCCGTGTTGAATGACCATAAATTGCAGCGCCTTAGTCCTAGCCGCATAACCTTAAATTGCACTACCATAGTCCAAGTGCGCGACATTAAACTGCATGGTCCAAACTACATAACCCTAAACTGTAGCAGAGGTCTAGCTGCACGACCTTAAACTGCATGGTCCTAGTTGCATGACTTTAAACTGCATAACCATGGTCCAAGCTATATGACCTTAAACCATAGTGCACGTCTTGGCCACATGTCGTAAAACTGCTCTACCCAGGTCTAAGAGGCATGACCATAAAGATACCCCACATACGCACACATGCCCTTATGCACGTCTTCCCTAACTGACCCATTCATGTGCGCACACCACTTCCATTATCTCCCCAGTGAGTCCACATACGCGCACATGTTCTTTACGTCCATCTTGACACACGTCTTCCCTAACTGGACCATTCGCGTGCACGCACCCTTCGCCATCATCACCATCTTTCACCATTCCCCACTGAGTCTTACCCATGCTCATGAAACGGCAGGTCATCTCGCCACCCAGCTAGTGAGTCACCATTATTCACCCACCATTCATCATCAACTCTCCATAGGCAACTTCTTGCCATCTTCCCAAGTGAGTCAAAGTCATCACCAGATTCACTCCATGGCCTCTACAGAATGCCATTCTCTACCACGGTCCAGCTGTATGACTCTAAACAATAGTGCACATCTTAGCCATATGACATTAAAAGGTTTCGCACAGGTCTTGAAGGCACGACCCTAAACACGCCTTCACACAAAAAAAATGACCATGGTGTACACCTGGACAAGGGAATTCCATGAATAAAAAAGACGGACAGGCATGATCACGAAACCATAAGTAAGAGAGTTTTATATAAAACAAAACCCAAGTACAGTGAAAACCCCAAAAGGGCACCGTGAGCAAAAATGGATAAAAATGGTGGACATGATCACAAGATCATGGATAAAAGCGGTCAGGAATAAACAAAAGTTTGTAAAACTTGTCCTCACAATGCCACTTCCCCCATTCAAGTGAAAACCCACAAAGGGCACTTGGACCGACAAAGTAGGTTGATGTGCTACCGCTGCCTCAGCCGACATCCAAACAATCACAATCTAGGCCAGCGAGGTCTCCTAAAATCCTCAGATGCCAGCACCCAATCAACGTCATGGCACATCAGGGAGTGAGAGCCGTATGCCTCCCCCATTTCAACATCATAGCTCGCCAGGGAGTGAGAGCCATATGCCTCCCACATTCCAGTTTAATGGCTCATCCCGGAGTGAGAGCCGCATAAGATCTCCCCAGTTTCATGGCTCATTATGGAGTGAGAGTCGCATAAGATCTCCCCTATTTTATGGCTCATCAAGGAGTGAGAGTCGCATAAGATCGCCTCGGTTGCAATAGCTCATCAGGGAGTGAGAGCTGCATAAGATCTCCTCAGTTTCAATGACTCATTTAGGACTGAAAGCCTCATAAGATCTCCCTGATTTCATGGCTCATCAGGAAGTGAGAGCCGCATAAGATCTTCCTGGTTTCAATGGCTCATTAGGGAGTGAGCCACATAAGATCTCCCCAATTCAACAACAACAGGAGTCCTTGAGGGTAAGGATGATGACACAAAGATCCCTTCAGAAATGCTAAAGACCATCACAGGGAAAGAAACTGATGAAGCCAGGGTCTAACCTACCACAAGCTTCAAGGTAGTCTTCGTCAAATCCCCTAGCCTACATGGGACCAGACTTTCGGGTTGGGTCAAAAGCCCGTGACTTGACCCCACTAGATGGGACCTACAAGAGATACCTTCAGCATCAAAAACAAACCTGGTGTAACAGCAAAAATTTCAACCAAATATTCGTAGCATTTGGCCTTCAAAGAGGCCTGGTTATGTCCGAGGAGGTCCTTACAAAGGCCTCACGCTTCTGAATCGCAAATAGTCCCTTGAGGGTGAGGAATTCGATAAGATCCCTCAAACTTCTTGAATGATTGCACTTCTTGATTCTATCAAAGTGCAACATTCGATAGGGCATATTGTTTTAAAGTATTTTGCATCAACATGGGCCCCCGCTCAATACGCTCAATAGAGCTTAGCAAACAGTGGAAATCCTGACAGTCTCAGAATAGCCCTAGAATCGGCTAAGATCTTCATGAGGTCTCTCAAAAGTCTCTCGCCAAGTTTGGTTGAATTCCGACATGTCTAAGGCAGTGCAAAATGAGAAACATTTCCAACAGAATCAGCCTCTAACACCCTATAATGGACCCTATAACTTGAACTACATTTTCAGTGTCTCAAATTTCTATGGGACTACTACCATTGGATTCAGCACGGTTGAAAACCCTGAAGGGTCAAATTTCAACTTGAATAAACACTCCAGGAGGACATTATAGGCAAAAGAGTGAAATAAGGGAAGCTGCACGCTATCCCCATGCAACCACCCTGCAACTCCACACCATGGAAGGGACAGTCACGAGCATTGATTTTTGACACTCATATCTCACCCATCCTAAGATCGATCATGCTCAAATTTAGTGAGCATGTTCGTCTAGTCAAGACGAGCGATTCGATATGTGGCAAGCCCCGTCACAATACCCAAACGCGAAGAAAAGCTAGAGAGAAGTGGCTGATCCGTTAAGAAAGTGTAGGAAATTCAACAGCATCGTGCCTCGTTCAAGTGTCAGAATCACATTGTTAGCGAGCCCGATCGACGTGAGACTAATTCCATTGCGAGTATAAGGTCTTGAGCCATATCCGATCAGAACCTCGTACATGATGAACGGTCGAATTCTGCACATGAAGCCGACGAACAGACCGCAAATTCCGTTTTCAAAATTACAGATTTTGACCAAAATTCCAAACTTGCAAAATCTTCATTCAGACACGGAATCGAGCTACATTTGTTGCCCCACGATTGTAACGACATGCTCAGTGTGATCCAACGAATAAATTACAGCAAAACATCAAGTAACAAGTACACAATTGATCCATAGTTTCAAGATTCATTCAAATCTATCATTTTGCACCCTATTTTTCTAATTTCTTTTAAATCATTTTAATCTAAATTTCCAGCAATTAGGGTTACTTTTGACCATCCACCCATGTTTGGGGCAATATTCTACATATACGTACCATCATTAAACACAAAAAAAAAAGACACACAATCAACACTTCACAAAAGAAAGAGCTTTTACTCAATACAATTTCTCTTTCTTACCATTGTTGGGTCATGTTGAGAGAGAGAGCAAGGTGAGAGAAACTTTTGATTGGTACCCTTAAACTTGAGGTAAATTTTCTCTATCTTCTTTTTTTCTTCTTCTCTCTTCTTCTTCTCTTACTTCTCTCTTCCCTCTTACCCCTCCCCATTTTAGTTCCTATCCAAGGCCATGTATGGTAGTGGCAGTGCCGTACATGCCTCTCTGATGGTCTCACAGGTCGTGCATGGCGATGGCAGCGCCATGCACGATCTTCTCTCTTCTTCTGTTCTCCTTCCCAATGTGGTGTGCGGACAGTGCTGCTCATCACCATCCAGAGGCGTACCCTCTGCATCTCAATGAAGAAAACAAATAGCGAAATCCGTTGCCACCCATAAGGTCTTCCCCCTGTTACGTGTCTAGCACAGATGGCGATACCTATTGCTGCCTGCTAGAGGCATCAGCAGCACCTATCGCCGCTCACAAGCTTCCTACGCACGCTCGGTGCTCATCGTCGTCTGTGAGCCTCTTAAGCATGTGAGGTATTTTTTGCCGTCTTCCCTTCGTCTCACGCCTATCGTCGTGTGCCTCTTAATAACCATCACCGTGTGCTTTATAAAAGGCTATCGCCGTCCACCTAAGGATGTGTTGCCTTCTCATGAGGTCAACAATGATGCCTATTGTCGCCTAGGTTCTTCCTCCCTCTGCTGCCTCGTTTTCTTTCTCTTCGTCCCCTCTTCTCCTCTTCACTCTTTTCATTCATTTGAACGAGGGTAGACTTAGCCTAGTGTCGCCACGTCGGTCTCGGTTTCGAGTATATTACCGTCGTACTGGTCTTCAGAGCCATGCCCGTCTTGCTACCACTCGGAGTCGGTAGTTTTTCAGCCGTTATGCTAGTCTCGCCTCTTTGTCATGTTTTCTTCTCTTTTCTCATTGTTGGAGATTTTTCGTTCCATCACTCCCTCATATGGGCATATTAAGCCCTAAGATAAGGGTGGGTCTCTTTGACCCACTTGTCTCGTCAATTAACCATAGAAGTGCTGTGTAGAAAACAAGAGAATTGCAAGTCAAGGGAGGTGATTCCGAACCAGCACAAGCAGTTGGGGGCCTTTCTTCGTGATCTAAGAGGGCGCCCTCCCAAAACCACTCAAATTTGGTATATCTATCTTTGCTCTTGAGCAAGGTTCCGAGAGAGTAAACTCAAATCTCGGGTTCACCAGAAACTCGAGATATGTGCTGAAGGACAAGATCGAGGCTCTTAACCAATAGTGAGCAGGCTCATCACATTATGAGAACAATGAATTATGAGCCAATGTCCAATCAAACATTATGGGGAGAAGAAGCAATTATTCCCCCATTCAAGGTTATTGAATCCATAGCAGCCTGTCAAAAGATGAAATAAGGCATAGTGTATTCTACCTCATTCCCTTGCGACAAGGAATATCTTGAGAAGAGGCCAAGATGAAAAAAAAGAGATGAAGTGCAGCAAAGCAAAAGAAGAATGAAAGCATCCATCAGAATGAGACAGAGGAGAAAAAGAAGTACTTCATTCATAAATTCAAAGATCATTAAAAGTGTATACAAAGAGAGAAAAAGGAGAAAAATACAAAATGAAAATTTAAAAAATGATCAATGATCTCATGGATCTCAACCTCGGCATGATGAATACGCTCCTTCAAATCAGCCACCATATGAGCCTCCTATTCCATAGAGGCGGTCTCGGACTCAATGGTGTAGGAGAGTTCTAATAGATCCTTCGCCAAAGAGGTATCCATGGCTCTCCTCTGAACCATATCCCTCTCAAGATCATCAAATTCTTCCCTCAGCTTTCGCATCTCTATCCGTATGGTTATCATCTTGTTAAAGTAATCTCTTCCCTCCAACTTTAGATCGAGTTGATGAGCAACTATAACAGCCTTCTTCTGTGAGAAGGAATCTACCTCCTCATGACGATGGTTGATAGACGCCTCCAAGGAAGCTAGTCTGCTGCTTGTCATCTCATGATGCAGCCTCTCCAACTCTCCAACTCATTTAAAGTAACATAAAAATGAGAGAGAACTTCTAGAGCATTCCCCAAAGTAGTGGTTGCAGCAGCAAAGTCTCTCAGTTTGGCCAATGCCTTGCCTAACTCGACGAGAGGCTACTCCTTTAAACGCTGAAGACTTGCGCGGAGCATGTCTGCATTCATGCTAGATATCCCGCTGAAATTGGGTTTGCACGGCACAGCTGGATAGGAGGAGCTTCGGTCTCAAGGGATGGGCTCGTAGAGCTGATATGTGAGCTACTAGCTCATCTAGAGCAATTGCGAAACCCAAAGTCTTGGACTCCTCAGATTCAGGGGCAGCCCCAGTTTCAACCTACTCAGGCTCATGAGTGCTAGCCTCCACACCTTGACCTTCGCTTGCTGAAACCACCACTCCAAGCTCAGCATATTCCAAAGTAGCCCCTTCTCCTTGCCTTTCCTCCTCTTGAACTGTTAATTCAAGGGCCACCTCCACCCTTTGTCCCGCATCCTATAAGATCACCATTTTAGGCTTAGGTGCGGCCTCTTCTATCTGGTCTGCATCATCCACAGCCAGAACCCTTGCCACAAAAGCTCAACCCCTTCATCTTCTTAACCTTCATTCTCTAAGACCACAGTTTATGGACCCTCAAGATCTTCTTTGGGGGAACGTCCTGAGTCAGTTGGGCCCGTAATTTCAGCACCTGGAGTGGCAACTTCTTGATGCTCGGTTGCCTCATTAACCATAAGCCCCTCCTCCTGAGGGATGCTTGGGGCTTCATCACCCATAATCATGGCCTCTACCTCAACCAGGGCAGCAATCTCTTAAGGGTTAGAAGTTCGCCAACTTCGAGTTCCTCTCTTTGCTCAGCAACTCCAGGACTTTCCGTCCCAGCCCCATCAACCTCCATGGGAGCTGGTTCTAACTCAGGAGTCGTCCTGGTATCTTCGGGCACCATCTCAAGCTCTGGTGCTCCCTCTCTATCAGAAGCAATGATAATAGAATCAAGAGGGCCAGATTTTCCATCTCAGTTTCGAAAGAGGAGGAAAACAACTCAAGAGAGGTAGAAGACGGTAGAGAAGAGAAAAAGGTTATTTTGAAGCAGTAGCAAACAAATTTGAGGAAGCAGACGATGAAGAGCTATCTACTGGTTTCGAAGTGGCAAAAAGCTTGGCGCTCCTACATTTTGGAGGCAGCCTAACAACACGAGATAGAGTATGAATACTAGTAGGGGCAGCACTCTTCCTTTTCTTTCCTCTTGCTTGGGAAGGAGCAGCCGTCTCAGAACTTCTCCCATGAGAAGAGTCTGCTGGTCGGATCCCTCGATCTTGCCCCCCGGGTCTCAGTGATGGAGTGACACGTGTCTCGGGTTCGAAAGACCATGGACTTGAGATCACACTCTCAGGAACCTTGTTCACAGAACAAGGGAAGGTGCGCAACTAGTGAGAGAGGAATTTTATATGTGAGGTGGAGACCAACCTCACCTGGGTCCATGACTTACTCGAGCTGACTCTCATGGGTGCCCTCTTAGATCACAACGGAAATCCCCTCAGCTGGTTCAGAATCGTCTCTGTTAACCTGTAATTTCCTTGTTCTCTACAAAGCTCTAACATGGTTAAGTTCCAAGACAAGTGGGCTGAGGGACCCACCCTTGTCTTGGGGCGAACATGCACAGATGTGGGTAAACTTTATTATCATGTTGAGCCTAGTAGTCATTCTGCTTACCATTTTTAGGAGGCGGGATCGCATTGTGGGACTGTTGCTTGCGTTCACCCTGAGGCGCTTGCCCCTTGGAGAGGTCGAGAGTCTGAGGGGCAGCTTTATTAGTGTCAGTCACAGTGACAGCCGCACTGATCACTGCCTTTTGTTTGTCGCGACTGTTGGAGCGAGAGTTCGAGCTGGCGGGTTGCTCACGAGAGCTACCATGCTTGAACAAACCCTTGATACGAACTTCCTTAGATATGAGCTCTGATATGGAGGGTGGATTGGATACATCAACCTGCAGAGCAATCTCAGGAAGCATGTTACGTATACCGGTCTGAACCGCTTTATATTCAGTCGTGGGAGTGGCATGGAAGGTTGCCAACTCTCTCCAGCGAGTTATGAACTTGTCAACCGGCTCATCCAGGGCCTTGCATCAGAGTGAGGAGGTAGATGGTCTCCACATTCCTTTGGACTTCATGGAAACGTTAATAGAACAACTGCTCCATTTCTTGCCACGTGTGCACCAAGTTTGAGGCCAGTCGAGCATACCACTGGAAGGCTGGCCATTCGAGTGTCTCGACGAACTGACTTAGGACGAGTCGTCCATCAATCGTTGTCTCTCGATAGGCTGCTTGGAAGTGGGTAGTACGCCGATGAGGGGATGTAGTTCTGTTGAATAGGGGAAGCTTGCCCTTTTGATAGTTCGGAGAGAAGGGTACTTAGTCAATGTACGAGGGGTATGGCTTTTGATAAAGCCGTGCCTCCTGCATGCATAGGACCTTGTGCTTAAGGCTATGGGCGACCATGGCATCGATGTCCGTTTGGGAGACCCCTCGAGAAGAAGAGCTATCTTGGGAGACCGGTGGGAGAGTCTATTCGGGGACTGTGTCGTCACCAGGAGGGGGATCGGTCTAGTGGTGAGAGGAAGTGGGCTTGGAGGCTTCGAGTCGCTCCATCTTTGCAAGGATGGATTGCGTCATGACCTCGAACCTGGTCATCCAGTCCTCCTGAGCTTCGTTCGGGTCATTGATTACCATGATAGTGACTATTTCTTTTGAGAGGTCAGAGTCAGGAGGAGGAGTGGACTGTCGGGTTGGCGAATCATGAGTGGTAAGTCAGTCTGCAGGGGCTCAACTTGCCCCGACTGGACTCAAGTCTTATATGCCGATCTTGTGAGGACCGGTTGTCGATGGTCTTGGGACCGTGGCTTCTCGATGTTAACCATTGAGCAATACCTTTAGACCTGCTCAGGCTCTAGAGTTTGGAGAGGGAAAAAGGATTATGAGGCAGGAGGTCGTTAGGGGTGGTGACCTCAAACTACCTTGGAGGCTTCCCTCGTCAGGATCTGTAGCACTCTTTTCTTCTTAATCCTGAGGCGGTTGTGGATTTAATTCCAGAATTGAGCCTGAGATTGGAGCTGCCCTATCTTTCTCAAGTAGGCGAAAGCCGTGTCGATCAACTGGTGCAGAGAATGGGGTCTAGGGACAGAAGGCAACGTGGATTTTTGCCTTGGGGATTGCAGGCTTCTGTCAGACATTAGGTCGTTGCCTTGAATTGTATGGTTGACCTAAGGCTGTCTCAAGATGGTACTCTTCGAGAAGACCTTGGAGTACCAGGGCTCGAAATGCGTGCTTGATGTCGGTGAATGACTCTGCCCTAGTCGAGGTTGGGGAGGAACCTGCAAAGACAGCACGTGTGCACATTTGAGGTTACCCGTCAGGGTGACTTGAGGGTTAGCTCGGGCTCAGTCAATGGGTTCGACCTGAGGAGGCCGAGACTCATGAGTTGGTGCCTGTGAGGGACGAGGCAGAACCTGATCTCTCACAAGATGGAGCTGTGTGGGATGAGAGGGAGGACGGGACGACCGACCTGCTCGAGGTGGCTTAGAGCTAGCTCTACCCCGAGTTATAGAATGCATGGCATGTGCAGAGCTCGGACCGAGAAGACCTAGTCCTTGATGCGAGTTTAAGGCAACGTGAAGATTGCCCCGAGGTGTGGCTCGAGTGGTGAAGGAGTGTAGGGGGTTACCTCACAACGTACCTCAGAAGCACCAGCAATTTGCTTGCCTTTCGCAAGAGTCGTTGGGGCAGCCTTCTAGCGTACCTCAGCAATATGGCCGGTGAGAGACTTGCCGGTAGCAGAGTGTATGCTGTGCGTGGCGACAGATGTGCCACCGATCTAAGGGGCCTTGGTGGAGGGTCCACTAGGGCGAGGAAACTGGGAGTCAGTGACCTTTAAGTCCCCTCTCGCACCGACCCAGGAGATAAGCTGGGAGCTGAACCGTGAGTCACAACTTAGAAGGATAGTAGGGAAGGAAGCTTGAGCAGTTCGCTTGCCTCGGACAGCCACAAGTGCGGGGATAAGGAAGTAGCAGACTTGAATGAATGGGTTGAACAACCCAAATGACATAGAAATTAATGCAGAAAGTAAAAGAGGATACTGATCAAACAAGAGCGAACCAGCTAAGGGGTAATAAGTCCTCAGTGGTGTCACCAAGCTGATTAGGTGCCTCCATCTCGCCCTCCGGGTCTAGATGACTTGGTGGCATGTATCTCAGGTTTCTGGTGAACTCGAGATTTGAGATCGCTCTCTCAGAACCTTGCTCAAGAACAAGGGTATGTATACCAACTGATGAGAGAGTAATCCGAGTGGGTTCGAGACTTACTCAAGCTGGCTCACGTGGGCACCCTCTTAGATCACGAAGAAAACCCCCCAGCTGCTTGAGCTGGTTCGGAATTACCTCCCTTGACCTTCAATCCTCTTGTTTTCTACACAACACTTCTATGGTTAATTGGCGAGACAAGTGGGTCAAAGAGACCCACCCTTGTCTTAGGGCCTAGTACGCTCATACGAGGGAGTGATGCAACTGATCAGCTCCAACAAAGAAAGAAAAGAGAAGAAAACTTGACGAAGAGGCGAGACTAGCATAACGGCCAAAAAAACTACCGACTCAGAGTTGTAGTGAGACGTGCATGACTCTCAAGACCAGCACGACGACAATACTACCTGAAACTGAGACCAGCGTGGCGATGTTAGGCTAAGTCTACTGTTGATTAAAAGAGGAATGAAAAGAGTGAAGAGGAAAAGAGGGGATGAAGAGAAAGAAAAACGAGGCGGCAGAGGGAGGAAGAACCTAGGCGACAATAGGCATCGGCATTGGCCTCATGAGAAGGCAACACACCCTTATGCGGACAACAATAGCCTCTCACAAAGCACTCGATGATAGCCATTTTGCAAAGCGTGCAGTGATAGTTCTTAAGGGGTGCACATCGATAGGTGTGGGACGAAGGGAAGATGATGATGAACACCACGCGAGTGTATGTGGCTCACGGACGGCGATGAGCACCGAGAGTGAGCAGGAAGCTCATGGGCGGCGATAGGTGTTGCCGATGCCTCTAACAGGCGGTGATAGGTATCACCATCCATGCTAGACACATAACAGGGGGAAGACCCTATGGGCGGCAACAAATTTCGCTGTCTGTGTTCTTCATTGAGGCGCCGAGGGTACACTTGGAGATGGTGATGAGCAGCATTGTCTGCACACCACATGGGAAGGAGAACAAGAGAAAAGTGAAGCTCACGTATTGCGCTGCCATCGCCACGAGCGACCTGTGAGACCATCAGAGAGGCATGCATGGCACTGCCATTGTCGTGCATGACTTTTGAGAGGAACTCATGCGGGGAGGGGTGAGTGGGAAGAGAGAAGAAAGAGAAGAAGAGGAGAGAGAAGACAAGTAAAAGAAGAAAGATAAAATTTACCTCAAGCCTAAGGTTACCGATCAAAAGTTTCTCTCACCTTGCTCTCTATCTCTCAACATGACCTAACAATGGTAAGAAAGAGAAACTGTACTGAGTAAAAACTCTGTCTTTTGTGAAGAGTTGAGTGTGTCTTTTTTGTTTGTGCATACAATGATGGTACGTATATATAGAATTTTGCCCCAAACATGGTTGTATGATCAAAAGTAACCCTAATTGATGAAAATTAAGATTAAAATGATTTAAAAGAAATTTAGAAAATAGGGTGCAAAATGACAAAATTTTCCCTTCTTAACAAGTTGTTGAATTCCAGAACAATCAATGTGTTGCCCTAAAATTTGGGTGATCTTGCATGGATGATCAGGGGTCATTCCGATGTCCGTTTGATCGTAAGATACTTGTTTACTTGTAGGGCTCAGCATGGCGATCGATTTGATACCAACTTCGAGCCATGGATCGTGTTTTTGGGGCACGATCATGTGACTTGAAATTTGAATGAATATTGAAACTTTGGATTGATTGTGTGCTCGTTCCTTGATTTTTTTTGGTGATATCTTCACTGGATCACACTGAGCATGCCATTATGATCGCGACGCAACAAACGTAACCCGATTCTGTGCCTGAACAAAGATTTTGCAAGTTTGGAATTTTGGTCAGAATCTAGAATTCCAGGGACGAAATTTGCAGTCTGTTTGTCGGCTTCGTGTACGGAATCCGACCATTCATCATGTACGAGATTCGGCTTGGCGATGGCCCAAGACCTTCCACTCGCATGGAATTGGACTCGCATCATGAGCAACGTGATTCGGTCACTCGAGCGAGGCACGATGTTGCTGAATTTCCTGCACTTTCTTCACGGATCATCAACTTCTCTGTAGGTTTTCTTCGCGTTTGGGTATCATCAAGAGGCGTGCTACATATTGAATCGCTCGTCTTGACTAGAAAAACATGCTCACAAAATTTAAGCACGACTCGACTTAGAACGTGTGAGATATGAGAGTCGAAACTCACTGCCCATGACTGTCCCTTCCATGGTCTGGAGTTGCAGGGTGGTCGCATGGGAATAGCGTGCGTCTCCCCTTATTTTACTCTTTTACTTATAACTTCTTCTTGGAGTATTCGTTCAAGCTAAAATTTGACCCCTGGGGATTTCAACCATGTTGGATTTGATGGTGGTGGTGCCACATCAATTTGAGACACCGAAAATGTAACTCTAGTTATAAGATCCATTTCAGGGTGCTTGAGGTTGATTCTGCTGGAACTGTTTCTCAGTCTGTACTGCCTTAGACATCTCGGAATGCGACGAAACTTGGAGGGATACTTTCGAGAGACCTCATGAAGATCTTAGCCCATTTTAGGGCTATTCTGAGACTGTCAGGATTTCCATTGTTTGCTAGGCTATATTGAGCGGAGGCCCCATGTTGATGAAGAATACCTTCCAACAGCTGTAAATAGTCAAATCAGCTGGGGCTTTAGCCACCATTCGAGGTGGATTCACTTCAAGGGTATCGTAGCTCTTGGTCTCAGGCACGAACTACTTTGGGTGTTTTGAAGCGATACACATGACTCCTAATTGGTTCTGGAGACTGCAAACCTCACTTCTTAATTCCGTCAATGGATACTGCTACGGAGGGCATTAGGGTTGTCCTTTCCTCGACTGCTCTTTTCCCACAGAATCAAGGATGTGCAAGACTTTTTTCTGTGACTGGGACGCTGATTCTGCCTTCAAGAGTGCAATGAGGACATGCAGGACTTTTTGATGGTCCAGCGTGTTGGTGACCTTCGGAGCAGGAAGATCTATCTCCATAGCTTCCTCAATCTCAAGAGTGGCTTTTGGTTCATCTTCTTTCTAAAGTGGCTCAGGACTGGAAGCAAAGGGGGAAGCCTCATCTTCAGGTGAAGATGGAGCTTCTTCAGGGATGGTAGATGGCATACTAAGATGTGTTTCTTCCTCTTTAAACATGCTCACAATTGTTCACCTAATGTCCTCAACATCTTCATGAGGAAAAGGCTCTGTTTTCCTTATAGACTAATGATCATCAATGTCTCCAGGCTTTTAAGGTGATACTGAGTCTGTGAAATAATACTTGGCATTTGCATATTGAGTTTCGACAATAGGAAATGGTCTCTTATCAGCATAGACCATATACTATCTCCCGTCTTGAGTATACTTGAAGCATTGATGCAATGTCGTTGGAACCACCCCCTAGTCATGGAGCCACGGGAGGCCGAGAAGGATATTATAGGAGGTGTCGGTGTCGATCACATGAAATTGGGCGTAATCGTTTAATTCACTGATCTTGAAACAAAGACAGACGGTGCCAGCCGGCTTCACTCATAACTGGTTAAACCCTTGGACTGTGATATGGTCAGAGTGAGATCCTCATACCCTAATCCCAATCGAGTGAGGATTCTCCTTGGGATAAGGTTGACTGCTGATCCTCCATCCAACATAATTCGGCTGATGGAGCACACATGTAACTCACCAGTCATAAAAAGACGGTGATTGTGAAATTTTTATCCCATGTGCAAATCATCTTCTGAGAAGGTGATCGCCATACATCCACTCAAGATTGCTGGGTCCACCTCAAGGGGTTCCACTTCAGTCTCGTACACCTCTAGATTGAAAAGAGCTTGAACCAGAGCCATGTGGTAATCCCTTGAGAGCATGAGAGCATCAACTTGGTTGCGCAGCCAACTTGGTTTGGGTGGTCTGAGTGGATTGGGTGATAGGGATTTGTTTTAGTGGAGTGGAGGTTTGGGGTTGAGGTTTAGGAAGTGATGGACTGTATGAGTTCAGAGGCATCCCAGGGAACTTGAGAAGAGGGGGATTGCCTAAGATATTTGGGTGAGGAAGGACCCTAGGGGACTTAAGGATGGGCAAATTGTCTGAGGTGTTCGTATGAGGCAAAAGTGAGGGACCAGGAAACTTCAGAACTTTTGGCTTCGAAGGTGTGGATTCTAACATTTTCCCCAATCTCAAGCTTATTTGTCCTTTGCTGGTGGACGCTTCCGAGATCTGCACCATGTGGCAAGCTTCCTGAGAATTGAAGCTCTGCCCTCTTGATTCTTTCAACCTCTGCTCAAAGTCAGGCTCAAGAGGCCAGTAGGGTTTCTTTGGCTTTGACTTCCTATGCTTCTTTGTAGAAGAAGATGGCTCCAACTTGGCTCCTGTCACTAGGGCATCAGAAACTGTCAAGAATCTAGCGATCTAAGCTAGTGTCTTTCTCAGCCATCTACGGTGCATCCTTCTTTTGCTTGACTGGTGGTTGAGGAGCCTTGTTCCTTCGTCGAGCAGGCCTTGGCACCCGTCTTCTCCTGGCTACCCTTAGAGGTGTTTGATTCATCTTTCTAGGTTGGTGGTGGACAGCCCTAGCTTGACGAATTGACTCTCGCTTTAAAGACTTAAGTCTGTTTCGTCTATGGTAGACTCTCCATGGTTGGGAAGTCGAGGGCTCAATGGGGTCAGTAGCAGCATTATGGGAGACTTGCACTAAGATGTCCTCAAGGAGGGGAAAAGTGGCTTGAGGGCATTTGGTATCAGTAATGTGACCTATCTGGATTTTTTCCACAACCACAGTTTCGAGCCCAGAGCATTCACTTAACTCGTGGCCCCATATCTAGTGGTATGAGCACCAGTGTTTCTCAGTTCCCTTAGCCAGGTGCTTGGGATGCTTTGCCGGCTTCAGTGTGATGAGTCCTTCTTGGAGCATCATGTTGAACAAAGCCTAATGGAGATCTGATGGCAGGTCATCAGGGAGATGTGGACCTTCATCTTCCTCATGAATCGTGACTGCATGAGAGGCCTCAGCTGCCCCAAATGCTTTCTTAAGTTCTTCGAGCTTGATTTGACCCTTATGGATCAGAGCTTCGATGATGTCCTTGAGTGTGTAGCATTCATCTGTAGAGTGGTTTACCCTCCGATGATAAGCACAATATCTTGCGTGAGTATCGAGACCAGCTTGGTCATGAAACTTGATCTTGAGCAACACAATCATAATTTGGTCCAATAATAATCGGAGTATTGAAGGAACCCATTCTTTTTCAAAATGATAGACCTTATTTTGATGCCTGGTCCAGTAGTCATCTTGATTAAGGTTTGCAGGTGAAGGCACCCGAATATGAGACTGCTGATTACCTGCTTGAGGTGCTATCTGGGTCTTAGTTGAGCTTACCCCTTTAAAGAGATCCAAGGTTTGAGTTGTTAGGTGCCTCGATCTCGTCTCTCAGAATCTAGATGATTGGGTAACACATGTCTAGGGTTCGGAAGACCTGAGACCTAAGATCGCTCTCTCGAAAACCTTGTTCAAGAACAAGGGCAGGTATCCTACTAGTGAGAGAGGAATTTTGGATGTGAAGTGGGGACCAACCTCACCTGGGTCCATGACTTACTCGGGCTGACTTGAGTGGGCGTCCTCGTAGATCACATCGGAAAGCCCCCCAACTGCTTCAGCTAGTTCGGAATCGCCTCCCTTGACATGCAATCTCCTTGTTTTCTGCACAACCTACTTTGGTTAATTTTCAAGACTAGTGGGCCGAAGGACCCACCCTTGTCTTATGACAATGCACATTCATGTGGCAAAGTGTGAGAAGTCAGGGTGATGAAGTGGGAGGTTTGAACAAAGGTCGAAAAGGGAAGAGAACTTGACGAAGGGACGAGACTAGCACGATAGCGGGAGAGTGACCGAATTAGAGTGTTGGCAAGACAAACATGATACTTAGGATCAACACAATGGCAATACTACTCAAAACCGAGGTCGATACGACTATCCTAATATGGTGTTGCAGCAAAACATGCATGATACTTAGGACCAGCATGATGGCAATACTACTTGACAACCAGATCACTACGATGATGCTATATTTAGTCAGCCCTCAATCAAGTGAGAAGAGGAGAGAATGGAGAGAAGGCACGCGACAGCGAATAGATGGGTCCTGGCGACGCTAAGCGTCATCACCCACTACCGTGGAGTAGCAGTGTCATAGCCTTTACACAGCGCTAGACACTACTGCTCATGGTCAGAGGGTGAGCAGTGAAGTACAGGCAGTACTAAGCATCACCATTGGTAACACGAGAAGACATCATACCCTTGCGCGGCCTCTTGTGAGGTGATAGACATTTGTGAAGCACATGATGATAGTTCTTTCGGAGGGACAAGGGGATAGACGTGGGATGCAAGAGGGACAACGATGAGTACTGAATGCGCGAAGAAGCTCACAGATAGCGATGGGCACCGAGTGGGTGAAGGAAGCTCGTGGGCGACAATAGGCGTTGCTGTTTGCGATAGGAGCGCAATAGGGGAAAGATCCCTGCAGGCGGCAAAAAAGTTCGTCGTCTAAGCCCTTCATTAAAATGTCGAGAATACATCTGCGGACGGCAATGTGCAGCATCATCTGCAGATGTTGCTGAGAGATAGAAATGAATAAGAGAAGGAGAAATAATCTCGTGCATGACGATAATCTCGGGCATGGCGCTTTGATCGCCATGCGCGACCTGTGAGACGACATGAGAGGCATGCATGGAACTTCCACTGTCGTGCATGGCCTCTAAAAGGGACATAGAAAAAGAAGAGGAAGGGGAAAAAGAGGAAGAGAGGGAAGAAGAAAAGAAAAGAAAAGAAAATAAAAGAAGAGAGAGAAATATTTACCTCGAGCCTAGGGGTACCAATCAAAATTTTCTCTCTCCTTCCTCTCTCTCTCTTAACGTGAGTCAACAAAGAGAAGAAAGAGAGATTTTACTAAGCAAAACTCTCTCTTGTTAAAGATTGGTGGTCTTGAGTACAATGATAGTATGGGGTATATATAGAAGTGTGCCCAAACATGGGTGGATTGATCAAAATTAAGTCTAATTGCTGTAAATTAAGATTTAACTGAATTAAAAGAAATTAGAAAATAGGGTGCAAAATGACAGATTTGCTCCCCTCTTAACAATTTGTAAAATTTCAAAATAGTCCCTGTGCTGCCCTAGCACATGCGTGATTTTTCATGGATGATCTGGGGTACCTTTGATACCCGTTTGATCGAAAGATGATTGTTTTATTGTAGGGCTCATCATGGAGATCGATTTGATACCAACTTCAAACCATATATCGTGTATTTAGGGCACGATCACGAGTCTTGAAATTTGGATAAAACTTGCAAACTTCGGATCTATAATATGCTCATTCCTTGATATCTTTCTATGATTTATTCGCTGAATCACATTGAGAATGTCGTCATGATCACGGGGCAACAAACGTAGCTCGATTCCGTGCCTGAAAGATGATTTTGTAACTTCGAAGTTTTGGCCAGAATCTGGAATTCTGGCACCGAATATTGCAGTCACGTTGTCAGTTTCAGGTGCGAAATCCGACTGTTCTTCATGTACAGGGTTCGGACTAGTGATAGCCCTAGACCTTACACACGCGATGGAACCATTTTTGCATTGATCGGGTTCACATACGCCATGATTTGGCCGCTCGAGTGAGGCACAACGCTGATAATTTTCTTGCACTTTCTTTACGGATCAGCAACTTGTCTCTAGCTTTTCTTCGTGCTCGGGCATCGGCATGGGGCATGCCACATATCATAATGCTCGTTTTGACAAGTCGAACATGCTCACAATATTTGAGCACGATCGTACTCAAGATGGGTGAGTTATGAGCCTCGAAAGCCATTGTTCGTGACTACCCCTTCAATGGAGTTTCGTTGCAGGGTGGCCACACGGGAGTAGTGCGCGGCTTCGCCTGCTTCGCTCTTTCGCCAATAACGTTTTTCTAGAGTGTATGTTGAAGCTGAAATTTGACCCCCTGGAGTTTTCAACCATGCCAGATCCAATGACAATGGTTCCACAATAAATTGAGACACTACAAATATAGATTTGGTTATAGGGTCCGTTTCAGGGTGCCAAAGGAGATTCTACCAAAAATTGTTTCTCGGTTTGCACTGCCTTAGACATGTCGAAATGCGATGAAACTTGGCAAGACAATTTTGAGAGTTCTCATGAAGATCTTGGCTAGTTATGGGGCTATTATGGGACTGTCGAAATTTTCACTGTTTGCTAAGCTTTATTGTCCGGGACTCATGATGATGATAAATGTCTTTCAACAACATGCCTCACTGAATGTTGTGCTTCAAGAGAAGCGAGAAGTGCAATCATTCAGGAAATTTCCCCTAGCTAGCTATAAGACTACGTGAACATTGAGGAGATTTACGCAATTCTGTAACGAGGATGCAATGAACAGGTCCATCCGTGGAGACATTAGGGGGAGAAAAGACTTTTGAGGGATTTGTTGAATTCCTCACCCTCGAGGAACTATTTACGATTCTTACAACTTGAGGATTTTGTAGGGACCTCATTGGTCAGAATCGGGCTTATCTGGCGGCCAAGTGTTATGAACCTTCGACAGACATTGTTTGCTGCTACACCAGGTTTGGTTTTGATGATCAGGGTATCTCTGTAGGTCCACCAGGGTCTATTCGAGGGCTTTTGACCTATCCCGATGATTTGGGCTAGGGGTATTTAGGTGAGGCGACCTCGTGGGCTCCATCCTACCAGGTCCAGTCGGGGGCTTTGTACGGGTCTGTCACGAAGATCTGGTCCTGTCGGCTGAGGAAGGGTTTTTAGGGAGACAATCTCATGGTGAGGCATTACCCTCTCTGGCAGGTTAGGCCCTGGCTTTGTCAGTTTCTTGCCTTCGTGATGGTCTATACCATTTTGGAGTCGAAGTGTGGAGATCTTATGAGGCTCTCACTCCCGAGTGCGCCATTTTCTGTTGTGGTTGGATGTGGTAGTTGAGGATTTGTGTGGACCTCGCTAGCCAGAATTACACCTATTTTAGTAATTGGGTGCCAGCTGAGGCAGTGGTGCTGTGTCAACTTGTTTTGTTAGTTCAAGCACCCTTTTGTGGGTGTTCACTTGGATAGGAGAAGCGGCGCCGTAGAGATGGTTTTCTCCAACATCGCTTGTTTTTGAGCTTTGTTGCCCATGACCTTTTGGTCATGTCCACCCTTTTCATCTTATTTTCTCACGGCGCCCTTTTGGGGCTTACACCGTGCCTAGGTTTTTGTCTTTACGAATCTCTTTTACTCATGGTTTCGTGACCATTCCCGTCCGTCATTTTTACTCATGGCGTTCCCTTGTCTAGGTATACAATATACCCATTATTTTTGTAAAGGCGTTTTTACAGTCGTGCCTTCGGGACCTGTGTGAACCCTTTTAACATCATGTGGCTAGGATGTGCATTATAGTTTAGGGTCATACAACTGGATCATGGTGGTGATGAATGGCAGTCTGTGAAGGCCATGGAGTGAGTATGGCGGTGGTTTTGACTCACTTTGAGAAGATGGCATGAGGCTACCGATAACAGAAGGATGATGTATAAATGGTGGGTGGAAAGTGGTGACCCACTAACTGACGGCGAGTATGGGTAGCGAGATGGCTCGTCGTTTTGTGAGCATGGGTAAGACTCATTGGGGAATGAAAAATGATGGTGATATGAATGGACTCACTAGGGAGGTAATGAACGTGGTGCCGGCACATGGATGGGTCGGTTAAGGAAGGCGTGCATGGAGATGCACGTAAAGGGAGTGTGTGAGTATGTGGGGGTATCTTTAAGGTCATACCTCCTGAACCTGGGTAAAGTAGTTTAACATCATACGGCCAAGATGTGTATTATGGTTTAAGGTCATATAGCTTGGATCATGACTAAAGTTTTAAGGTCTTATAGTTTGGACCATGCAGTTTAAGGTCATGTAACTAGGCCTCCGCTATAGTTTAAGGTCATATAGTTTGTACCATGACTAAAGTTTTAAGGACCTATAGTTTGGACCATGCAGTTTAAGGTTTGCAACTAGACCTCCGCTACAGTTTAAGGTCATATAGTTCTAACCATGACTAAAGTTTTAAGGTCTTATAGTTCAGGCCATGCAGTTTAATGTCGTGCAACTAGACCTCCGCTACAGTTTAAGGTCATATAGTTTGGACCATGGCTGTGCAGTTTAAAGTCATGAAGCACGGACCGTGGTTGTGTAGTTTAAAGTCATGCAACATGGACCGTGGCTATACAACTTAACATCATGCAACACGGACCGTGGTGTGAGTAGGGAATGCGACTCCATGGGGAATGGAGCCGTCACTGGAGGATGGAGTCTCTGAGGAGTGAGACTATGATGCAAGGAATGAACCTCCTGAGAGTGTAAGATGATGGTCCAGGTGGGAGCGCCATGGCATGCACACGACACTAGGACTTGGATGCCGCACGCAGTATTAATCCTTGGGTGAAGCACATGGCGTTAGCTCCTTGATGAAGCGTGCAACGATGGCTCCCTAATGAAGCGTGCAACAGAAGCTTCTTGATGAAGCATTGTGATAGCTTCATGTCAAAGCGTGCGGTGATAACCCCTTTGGAGTACGCGCCAGCCTGGTTTTATTGTCGTCACAAGCTAGGAACTGGAGCATCATTTCAAATTTTTGAAGGGCATTTTGCAGCACTGTTGGGTATAAAAGGGGAAAAAAAAACCCTTTTTACTATTTTACCGAAGGGTAAAAGAGTTTTTTAGATAGATAGATAGATAGAGTCTTCCTAGCCAAACTAGGCCTTCAAGATCTTTCTGGCTAGCTTGAGCAGCGTGTGGCACCTTCACGACATGCTTGCAAGTGTTTATAAAGAGTGTCAAGGATTTTTGAGAAGGGAACGATGCTTCTTAAATCTTTAACGAAATTTGTAGTGGTGCTCTGCAGGAGTTCTAGTGTTTTTCCAGTAGTTTCGTGGCTGTTAGAGATTGCGAAAAGGTCAGGGGGCTCTGACAATCTGCTGTTTATTGGAAAAGAAGGAGGAGGTGCAGCGGTGGGCTCACCGGAACCACATTGAAATTTTGGTGAGTTGTGGCGAACTACAGAAGTGTGAATGTAGGGAGAAGGGAAGCCCGTAGGATCTCAGGGAAGCTTTTTGGGTTTTACTACTTCAGTTATTAGCGAAAAGGTCTTCCGACGAGCAAGAGTGAATTCCCGGGGAAGAGGGAAAGGTCGGTAGGAACCCGAGGCGTCGCGTGGCCGTAATGGTCAAAGAGTTGAAGGGTCGTGGGATGGTGAACGGTCACCTTCCGCACGCGCGGTGATAGGCCACACCGCGGGTGTCAGGCAGCATGCCCGAATTTCGCGGGACGTGGTGTCGTTCGTGCGACAGGTGTGAACAGCTGGAGCTCAGGCATTTTTGCTAGGCAGCGATGGCCCTATAGACGTGAGATGGCAATACCCCCGTTGGTTGCGAGACGACGATAGCCCATCTTTGACCATGAGGCGGAGATAGTCCTAACTTCGGCTGCGAGATGGCAATAGTTCTGACTTCGGCCATGAGACGACAATAGTCCTGACTTCAGCCGTGAGACGACAATAGTCCTACCTTGGTAGCTTCTACATGGCAGTGAAGCTTTTGCTTTATCTTTATGTCTGAGCCTTCAGTCGCCATCCCATATGTGAAGAACCTCCCAGGAGAAGGGGAGCTTGGAACCGATGAATTCACCGGCGAAAGCTTAGTGAGAGGCGAGCCAATCTGGCTCACCGAGGCTTTATGTTAACCAAGGTAGCCTTTGAGTGTCACTTTTGTGAGCGATCCCGTCTGATTTGGGGCGAGAGAAGACAACGACAGCAGTGTGGGAGAGGAAGAGGTGGACCTCTTGCACTGCCTACACCAGAATATAGCCTCGAACGGGTACTTGCCGACTCTAGGTAAGAGGATGGTACAAAACCAGGGCATGAAATGGTCTTCTACTGGCCTGCGGGTGCAAGGGGAACACCGGTATTTGAGGGGCTATTCGTCATGGACGCTGAATGTGCTAAGCCATTTCAGAACTACTTTAAGACGGGCTTCTCTACTAGCTACCCTCTAGTGCTCGACATGCTATTATGACCATTGCTCGAACGGTGGTCAAAGTGTTGCTAGAAACTTGAAGCCATGTCAGCAACACATGGCTGCTAGGTCATGGAGAGGCAGGGATATCACTGATGGACTTGCACTTCATTGGTGGGCTTCCGCTCCTTGGCGTTATGTATGATGAGTTTGTCCCCCCGAACTCAGTCATCTTTATAGGGAAAAGAGTCGGGAAGGAAGCCCCACCGTCTGGGCTACAGGAACTGTTCGTGATCTACCAGCGACTTTGGGACAAGTCCATGAAGAGACATGTCTCCTTTGCCGCATGGGTAGGATTTTTCTATGGCGATTGCTCGAGTGAAACTGGTCCAACACCGAAGAAAGGGAGGAGGGAAGCTCCACCAATTTTTGAGCTACAAAAGAAGAATGAGCGTATCTTCTTGGCGGCCTACTGAACACTTTTCTTATGCAAGTTTGCAGAGGGGCAGACGTCATTTGTCTGGGCACATTTTATGTGGCCTATGACATGGTGCAGGGGAGAGAGTATGCACTTACACAGCCAGTCCTGTGCAGCTTCTATTATGGCCTGGGGGCCATTTCTAGGGGGAGAATGTATTAAGGAGAGGAAGGAGGGAGCGGCATAGTAGATGGCGAGGCCTTCTCGAGGGATTTCAAGACCCCTTTCCCAATCCATTATGTTTACGGCTGGCTGAGAGCTTACTTTCCCAACACCTACCTCAGAAATAAGGTGTTGGAAGATACCATGTGTCCATTTCTTTTGAAGATCGCTGGGTAGAGGGCAATTTTCCACCCACCTGGCCATGCGTACAACTTGTTTTATAACAACCATCTTCGCATGACCCAGGTTGCATTCCCAATCGGAGGTCTTACAGAGCGTGCATTCGTTGACTAGTTGGGCCACAACCTAGATGGTGACAGCACCAGCTAGAAAGAGTTGATGTTCATGGTCAGCGTCAGGGATGGACTCTTTGCCTACCGCACCATCCATAATGTGAAGCTTGAGGGATACTTCCCTCATTGATTTGCTCAGCAACATGGGTTAGATTAAGGATGCCCCTTCTCAGTGCTCTTCGAGAAGCGACATAGCAGGGCTGCTTGCTAGAAGAAGGACCACTTGGGAACCCTCCGGGAGACTTGGCTCCCAAGGCACATTCGCATTGCTTGGGCCACATGCTTGGAAGCCACCAAAGTCAACAAGTATTGCTGCCCCATTTTGGCAGAACAGTACAAGCGATAGAAGACCACGAACGCTGGCGGCGGATCACCAGTAAGGGATATTCGGACATGGACCACCCTTGGAAGGGGGAGAATAGCCACTGGAGTCAAGACACAAGGCAGCGGAAGAAGGTGATGACTCCTCCCTTGGGAGAGGTTTTCACTCTAGGCTTCCCTCATGACTGACACCAGATTGGGTGGCCACGTCAGATTGCTGTAGACAAGTCCCTGCCTCGATTTATTTTTATGAAGAGTGAGACAAAGAGTATTTTTGACAATCTCTCTGCGATCTTCAAATGGAGGGAAAGTCACAAGGTTCCGGGGTTCAAGACACACCCGGTGCAGGACGTGAACGAACTCATGGGGAGCGGTCTGCACCACAAGCCAGCCACTAGTTGCTCCAAGACAGGTACCCCCAAGGCTATTGCGTTCGGATAGGCAAAGGGAAAGAAGAAAAAGTGGGCTACTCCAACAGCTCCCCGCGCTTCAGCTAAAAAGGCAACCAAGGTGCCGAAATGAAAGGGGCGTAAGATCCTAGCGGTCCACGGGCCAGATGATGGCTCCTCACCTTTGGCTTCTTCAAAGGGCTACGTATCTCTTGCTTTTTCTGTTTCACCCTCCGCTCTTGAGGATTCACCTTCTCTTTCTCATGAACCTTCTTTTGGCCCTTCAAAGGGTCAGGTCGGTATCTCAGATCGCACTGCCCCGATCGAAGTTACTTCTGACCGAGAAGTGATGTCCATGGTCGAAGTGGAAGGTCCAGTCCTGATGGAGGTGAGCGGGGTTGGTGATACTAGCCTTAATGAGGTGGTTGAAGCGAAGAAGGTCTTTCGAACTCAAGAGGTAGTTGTGCCTACCGAGGAAAGGGAAGCCCCAGTAGAGCTTATAGTAATAGAAGAGGTAGGTGCCCCAGAGATTGGGGAGGGGCCACCCGAGTAGAGGAAGTTTCTCTCCTAAGCGATGTAGTTGTAGAGGATGCAGAGGCAGGACATCCTCTGGGGTCAGATTTTGAGGGCCTAGCGGTGGTACCTCTGGTTGTAAAGAAGGCAGATCTCATGGGAGAGCCTGTAGCTGCAGTGGTTGTCCAGGAAGACAAGGGCGAAGAAGGTGTCAAACCTGAGCATGAGAGGGTCGAACCCGAAGTGGTCATGACAGGGGATCTGCGAGAGGGAGCTGTTGGTGAGGTACCAGGGCAGTCTAAAGTACCCCTTGAATCTGGGGAGTCTAAAGCCTTGGATGCAGCTGAGGATCCTCCTACTATGGTTGCTCCTACTGTGCTTCCCAGGCCCATGTTCAGTGGGCTGCCACGCATCATTGTTGAGATGCTTCAACCGGGCCTCCAGAAGCTGAAGGAGTTGTCTCTAGAAGAGCTTGGGACAACGATCCTACAATTGAGGGGGATCACCTTAGGGAGTGCGCCTGAAGTCCTCCCTTTCTTTGACAGTGTTGCCAACGAGCCGGAGGAATGGGGGATGAAGACTCTTTAGGCAGAAAAGTCCGCAATGCATCTAGAGGGCTCGAAGATAAAGTCATTAGAGGCTTTTGTAGCACCGAACCGGGAGCTGGTAGAGGTCCAGGTAGGGGAGATGGAAGCTACCATCTCTCAGAGGTTTGCTCTTGCCCAGAAGGCCGTAACACACCATAGCAAGGTGCAGACCTTGAGCGCAAAGATTGCTAAATGGGCACATGGCAGCTTGGGCGGCTGAAGATATGGAAATGAGTCGGAAGCTTCTGGACCTGAAGTATTCCTTGGGTGAGCGGCTAGGTCAAGTGGAGCGTGAGGCTGGGCTGGTGGCCGAATTGAGAGTGGGCGTCGAGCGAGCGAGAGCCTCGGCAACAGAGTTCAAGGGGAAGGTCGATGAGATCATTTATCATTTTTTACAACATTTTCTTTCTATTTGTAGAGAAAATATACTTGTAACATTCTCTTTGATGAATGAATGAAATAACCCCCCTTTTTTTTTGTGTCTTCCTTCTTCTCTGCCTTGTGTTTTCTACCTTTTAAGGTGTGAGATGAAAAGGAGTAACCCACTCCTTGCTTTGTCTTGTGAGAGACAACTGTAGTTTCCATGACCTCAAATGGAAGGGCAGTTGCTTCCTCACCCCTTAGCGTTTGATTGGATCGAGGCTCATAATCCATGGTTCTCATGATTTGATGAGCCTGTTTGTTATAAATACTCCAATCTGGGGGATCTTTGGCTTCTATTCGAGGTGCATTGCTTTTGAACTCGTCTTACGTCTTAGTCTCAGGGACAAACTCCTTCAAGTGCTTTGAAGCAACGTGCATAGCCTCCAACTGATTCTAGAGGCTACAAACCTCACTTCTTAGCTCTTTCATGGGGTCTTGTTCGTGAGAGCCAGAGGGCCAACTCTTGTCCACCTGTACTTCTTAGGGAGCCTCTGAAGGGTGTAAGACCTCTCTTGGCTGTTGGTGATCCCATTGTCCAAGGAGGATGGAATTTGGAGTACCTTCCTTGATGGTTGGTGTGCCAATTCTTCTTCTAAAAGAGTAATGGGGATATGCAAGACTTTTTGCTGGTTCGGTGTATAGGTGACCCTCGGTGCTGGAAGGTCTACCTTTAGGACTTCCTTAGTGTCGAGAATTGCTTCTATCTCTCCATTTTGTTCTGGTGAATTTGAATTAGAGGGGGAAGCTTCGTCTCTAGGAGGTGTCACCATGACCTTGGAGAGATGGCAAGGTATACTTGGGTAGATAGGAGTCAAGGGGAGGATCTTGACTTGTCTTTCCTCCTCTATGAGCATGTCCATGATCGTTTGCCCCAGATCTTCAACATCATCATGAGACGAGGGTCTTGTCCCCCTCACAGGCTTCCAATCATCGTCCTTTGACTTTTCTGGTGCTGGAAGGTTCGTAAAATAGTACTTAGCGTTGGCATAGTGGGTCTCGGCTGCAGGGAATGGTCTCTTATCAACATAGACTGTGTGCTGTCTCCCATCTTAGTTGTACTTGAAGCGTTAGTAGAGCGTGAAAGGAACCACCCCCTGATGGTGAAGACAAGGGCGGTCGAGGAGGACGTTGTAATACGTGTCAATGTCGATTACATGAAATTGAGGTAACCGATCTTGAGGCGAAGACGAACTGTCCCAGCTGGCTTTTATCCTAATTGGTTGAACCCTTGCACGGTGATGTGGGTAAGAGTGAGGTTGTCGGATCCTAATCCCAATCAGGTGAGGATCCTTCTTGGGATCAGGTTGACTCTTGACCCTCCATCCAGCATGATCCGGTTGATAAGAAAGGCGTGTAGTTCACCATTCATGAAGAGGGGATGATTGTGAAATTTTCCTCCCAACTGAAGATCGGCTTCAGAAAGGGATCCAAACACCCACTCAAGATAGTTGCGTCAACCTCAATGGGCTCTAGTTCAGTCTCATACACCTCTGAATTAGAAAGAGCTTACACCAGTGCCATACGATAGTCTCTAGACAACAGAAAGGCATCATAGATAATTAGAAGGGCTGGAAGCTTTCTCAAGTGCTCAATTATGTCTCATTTCACTTTATCTTCATTAGCCTTCTTTGTTCCTGATCCAGTCACTGGTGTAGGTGATAGGGTAGGTTTAGGAACAGGCTTTGGTTGAGTTTTGGTTTGTGACCCTGGCTGACATTGTTGTTCAGGCGGTGCGGTCTGGGTTGGTGTGGGGGTAATAGGTATTTGTATTAGGGATGTAGAGGTTTGAAGTTGGGGCTTAGGGAAGTATGAAGGATCAAGAAATTTGAGGACCTTGAGCTTCTGAGACGTGGGCTGTACCTTCTTCCCCGATCTCAAGTTCATTTTCCCTGTGCTGGATGGTACTTCCAAGATCTGCACCATATGGGAGGTCTCTTTGAAATACGAGCTTGAAGATGGCTCGGTCCTGGCTTGGATAGTGAGAGCATTGGCAACAGTTGAGAATCCAGCCGCTTGGGCTAGCATCTCTCTTAGGCGCTTCCTCTGCGATCTGCAGAGGCTGGTGCCTTCGAGTGCTTTATTTAGAGCGTCGAAGTCTGAGCACCGCCGAGTTGCACCTATGAAAGAAATAAAGAGGTAGGAGAAGAAGAAGAGTTAGAATGTCCTGGGGAACTTTTTACGTCGACGCCAGAATTGGATGTGTGCAGGGGGTATTTTAGGTCTTGCCCCGGCTTTGACCGTTGTGGGGTGCTTTTAGCGTCATCACCCATATTGGACAAGTGCAAGGGATATTTTAAGTCTTGCCTTGGCTTTGACCATTGTCGGGTGCTTTTAGCGTCGTCACCCATATTGAACAACTCTTGAGATATTAATGACTCAGGATGTCTGTCTGATTGGACGAAGGGATAAGGCGAGTTGCGCTTGAGATGAAGTCCTGTAGGGTTGGCAATGGAGGAAGGGGTCTGAGAAATTCTTCCTCAACTGGTGGTTGAGGAAAATGATTCCTTTGGCCAACTGACCTGGGCACTCGTCTCCTTTTGGATCCGTGAGGAGGGGTTTGGACTGCCCTATTGGGGTGGTGAGTAGCCCTAGCTTGATGGACTTCGTCATGCTTCAAAGACATGGAGTCTACTTCGTCCAAGGTAGACTTCCCAGGGCTAAGAGGTTGAGGGCTCTAAAGGATCCGCTATATGCTCATGAGGGAATAGTGGGCCTTTCTCTTGAACAGGAGCGACGACTTGGAAGTGTTCTGGGAGGACAACGTAGACGATGTGACCTTTCTGGACTTTCTCAGGAACTATAGCTTCAAACCCAGAGCATTATTTCAACTCGTGGCCCCATACTTGGTGATATAGGCATAAGAGTTTTTCTGTACCTTGGGCGAGGCGCTTAGGCTTCTTGGTAGGATTGGGAGTGACGAGACCCTGTTGGAGCATCTCCTCGAAGAGGGCCTGCAGTGGGTCCTGGCTAGTGCTTCCCGGGGCATGCGTTGAGAGTTCTTCTTACTCTAGTGGAAGAGGGACTTGAGGGTGCCGTTCTGGGTCACCCTGAACTTCTTAGCATTGTTGCATCTTTTTTGCCAAGAGCTCGTGGAAGCCAGTGCATTCACTCAGGTCATGGCCTCGTATCTGGTGATACGCGCACCAAAATTTCTCAGTCCCCGAAGGCAGGACTTAGGCTGCCTTGTCGGCTTGAGCGTGACGAGTCCTTCTTTGAGCATCATGGAGAATAGTGCTCGGAGGATAGCGATGTCTCATCACCCTCTTGGATTGCCACTATGTGAGAAGCCTCAGTTGCCCCGAACATTTTCTTTAACTCTTTGAGCTTTATTTGACCCTTGTTAATAAGGGCTTCGATAGTGTTTTTGAGCTTGTAACCGTCCTGAGTGGGGTGGCCTACTTCCCTATGGTAGGCTCAGTACTTCTCGTGTGTCTCCTGTCCAACTTGTTCTTCAGTTCTGACCTCCGGTAGCTGGATCATGTTTTGCTCCAGTAGTAATCGAAGTATTGTAAGAACCCACTCCTTGTCAAAAGGGTACACCTTGCTCTGGTGTTGGGTCCAATAATCACTTCAATTAATATTTTTAGAAGGTGAGATGCTGTTATATGACTGCTGCTTCCCCGCGGCTTGAGATGTTTGTTCCTTGGAGAGGTCCAAGGTTTGAGAGGCGACATTCTAAGTGTCAGCCATGGCGACAGTCTCAAGTGGGGGTACGAACCAGAGGGTTGCTGATGAGATCCACCATGGTGCTTGGACATACCTATTATACTAACTGCTTTAGAGATGATCTCTGACATGGAGGGTGGATTCGAGGCCTCAACATGCAGGGCGATCTTGGGTAGCATGATCCGTATACAGGTTTGAGCTGCTTCTTTCTCAGTCATGGAAGTGGCATGAAAGGTTGTCAATGCTCTTCATCGGGTGATGAACTTGTCGACTGGCTCTTCAGGGTCCTGAGTCAAAGTGAGGAGCTCGATGGTTTCCACGTTCCTCTGAACTTCGTAGAAGCATTGATAAAACAATTGCTCCATTTCTTGCCATGTGTGCACTGAGTTTGGAGGCAGAGCATACCACTGGAAGGCTGGCCCTTCAAGAGTCTCGACGAATTGACGAAGGAGAAGTCACCCGTCAGTTGCCATCCCTCGACAAGTCGCTTAGAAGTGAGTAGTATGCTGGTGGGGGGAAGTAGTGCCGGTGATTAGGAGGTGCTTCCCTTTCTGATAGTTCAATGGAAACGACACTTGGTCAATGTACGAAGGGTACGACTTATGGTAGAGAGGTGCCTCTTGTATGACTGGGACCTTGTTCTTGAGACTGTGGACCACCAGGGCATCTATGTCGATTTGGGACACCCCTCAAGAGGCAGAGCTGTCTTGGGAGACCGGTCGGGAGTTTGCCTAGGAATTGTGTCCTCACCAGACAGGGAATCAGTCTCGGAGGTGAGAAGGAGAGGACCTGGAGGCTTCTAGGAGTTCCATCTTTTTGAGGAAAGACTGCATCATTTCCTCGAACCTGTTCATCCGCTCGTCTTGGGTGCCGTCTGGCTCGTCGATCACCATGACGCTGACTATTTCTTCTGGGAGGTTAAAGCCAGGTGGGGACGTGGGCTGTTGAGGATGGCGAGTCATATGAGGTAGTTCAGTCTGGAGGGGCTCAGCTTGCCCCTACTAGACTCGAGCCTTGTATGTCGATCGCATGAGGACCAGTTCTTGACGGTCTTGGGACGATGGCTTTTTGGCTGTGATCACGGATCAATATTCTTGGACCTGTTCAGGTTCTGGAGTTTGAAGAGGGAAAAAGGGGTTACGGGACAGGAGGTCACCAAGATTTAAGAGGCAGGCAACCTCGACGGCCTTAGAGGCTTTTCTGGTCAGGATATGCAGGCCTCTCTTCTGCTTAATCCTGAGGCTATTGTGGACCTTACCCCAGAACTGGGCCTGAAATTTAGATTGCCCCACTTTTGTTGAGCATGCGAGGGCCATGTCTATCAATTGGAGCAGAGAGTGGGGCCTGAGGTCAAGGTGCAATCTGGGTTCTTTCCTTGGAGGATGGAGGCCTTTGTCTGACATTAGGCCGTTGCCCCGAATTCCCTTGTAAGGCTAGTGTGCGTGCTAGACATGAGGAGGTTGACTCAAGATGGTACTCTTAGGAAAAACCTTTAAGTACTGAGTCTTGAGGTGTTTGCCCAGTGAAGGGAGAGAAGAAGAAGGAGCCAGTTCATGACTCTGCCTGAGTCGGGATCGGGGAGGAACCTGCAAGGAGGGTTAGCCGTCCAGGTGACTTGGGCATCAATCTTGGCTCGATCAACTGGTTTGACCTAAAGAGGTCGACCACTAGCTTGTGTCTATGAGGGAATGGGCAAGGGCCTATCTATCATAGGATGAAGCTGTGTGTGCTGAGAGGGAGGACTGTAAAAGATGATACTGATCAAATAAAAGCGAATCGACGAAGGGCTAATAAGTCCCTAGTGGAATCACTAAGCTGGTTAGGTGCCTCGATCTCATCTCCTCAAATCTAGATGATCGGGTTACACGTGTCTCGGGTTCAGAAGAACCGAGACCTGAGATCGCTCTCTTCGGAACCTTATTCAAGAGCAGGGGCAGCTATCCAACGAATGAGAGAGGAATTTTGGATGTGAGGTGGGGACCAACCTCACCTGGGTTTATGACTTACTCGGGCTGACTCGCATGGGAGGCCTCTTAGATCACCTCGAAAAGCCCCCCAGCTGCTTCAGATGGTTCGAAATCGCCTCCCTTGATCTGCAATCTCTTTGTTTTATGCACAACACTACTTTGGTTAATTTACAAGACAAGTGGCCCGAAGGACCCACCCTTGTCTTAGAGCAATGCACATTCATGTGGCTAAGATTGTGAGAAGTTAGGGTGATGAAGTGGGAGGTTCGAACAAAGGTCGAAAAGGGAAGAGAACCTGATGAAGGGACGAGACAAGAACAATAGCCGAACAGCAACCGACTCGGAGTGGTAGCAAGATGGGCACGGTACTCAGAACTAGCACGACAACAATACTACTTGAAATCGAGGCTGATATGACTATCCTAATCTGGTGTGGCCGCAAGATGGTCATGATACTCAAGACGGCAATACTGCTCGACAACCAGACTATTAAGATGATGTTAGATTTAGTCAACACTCAGTCAAGTGAGAAGAGGAGAGAATGAAGAGAAGGTGCGAGATGGCGAATAGACGGGTCCCGATGGCACTAAGCGTCATCACCCACTACTGTGGAGTAGCAGTTTCACAGCCTTAGACGGTGCTAGACACTACTGCTCATGGTCAAAGGTCGAGCAGTGAACTACGAGTGGCACTAAGCATCACCGTTGGCAACATGAGAAGGTTGCACACCCTCGCATGGGCGGCGATAGCCTCTTGTGAAGCACGCAACAATAGCCATTTGTAAAGCGCACGACGATAGTTCTTTCGGAGGCACAAGGGGATAGGAGTGGAATGCGAGAGGGACGACGATGAGTACTGAACGCGCGAAGAAGCTCACAAACGGCGATGGGCACCGAGTGTGTGAAGGAAGCTCACGGACGCGGATAGGTATTGTCGCAACCTCTTGTGAGCGGTGATAGGCATCACCGTCTGCGATAGGCACACAACAGGGGGGAGATCCGTGCAGGCGGCAATAAAGTACGTCGTCTAAGCCCTTCATCAAAACGTCGAGAATACATCTGCGAACAGCGATGAGCAACGCCATCTACAGATCTTGCCAAGAGATAGAAATGAGCAAGAGAAGGAGAAAGAAGCTCGTGCATGGTGCTGCCATCGCCATGCACCACAGGAGAGGTATGCACGGCACGACCACTGTCGTGCATGGCCTCTGAGAGGGACACAGACGAAGAAGAGGAAGCGAAAAAAGAGGAAGAGAGGGAAGAAGAAAAGAAAAGCCAAGAAATAAAAGAAAAGAAAAGAAAAGAAATGAAATGAAATGAAAAGAAGAGAGAGAAAGATTTACCTCGAGCTTAGGGGTACCGATCAAATGTTTCTCTCTCCTTCCTCTCTCTCTTTTTCTTAACGTGACCCAACAATGAGAAGATAGAAAAATTTTATTAAGCAAAACTCTCTCTTATGAAAGATTGTGGTTCCTGAGTACAATGATAGTATGGGGTATATATAGAAGTATGCCCAAACATGGGTGGATTGATCAAAATTTAACCTAATTACTGGATATTAAGATTTAACTGAATTAAAATAAATTAGAAAATAGGGTACAAAATGACAGATTTGCTACATTCCTAATAATTTATGGAATTTCAAAACAGTCCTTGTGCTACCCTAAAACTTGCGTGACTTGTCATGGATGATCCGGGGTTGCTCTGATGCCCGTTTCATCGAAAGATGATTGCTTTCTTGTAGGGCTCATCATGGCGATAGATTTGATACCAACTTCGAACCATGGATCACGTTTTTAAGGCACGATCATGCGTTTTGAAATTTAGATAAAACTTGCAAACTTCGGATCGATAGTTTGCTCGTTTCCTAATATCTTTATGTGATTTATTCACTAGATCACACTGATCATGTCGTCATGATCACGGGGCAACAAACACAGCTTGATTATGTTCTTAGATGAAGATTTTGCAACTTTGGAGTTTTGGCCGGTATCTAGAATTTCGACGTCGAAATTTGCAGGAATTTCGTCCGCTTCGTGTGTAGAATCCGGCCGCTCAACATGTACGAGGTTTGGATTAGTGATAGCCCTGGACCTTACACACGCCATGAAACTGGTTTCGCGTCGATCAAGTTTGTGAGAGTCGTGATTTTGCCGCTCGACGACGCACGATGTTGTTTATTTTCTTGCACTTTCTTCACAGATCAGCAACTTGTCTCTAGTTTTTCTTCACGCTCGGGCGTCGACACGGGGCGTGCCACATATCACAACGCTCATCTTGAAGAAACGAACATGCTCATAAAATTTGAGCACAATCCGACTCAAGACAGGTGAGATATGAGCGTCGAAATTCAATGTTCGTGACTTCCAGTTCAATGGAGTTTGGTTGCAGGGTGGCCGCACAGGAGTAGCGCATGACTCCTCCTGCTTCACTCTTTCGCCTATAACTTCTTCCTGGAGTATCCGTTCAAGCTGAAATTTGACCCTCAGGGGCTTTCAACCATGCCGGATCTAATGACGATGGTCCCACAACAAATTGAGACACCGAAAATATAACTCTAGTTATAGGGTTTGTTTCAGGGTGCTAGAGGTTGACTCTATCGAAAATTGTTTCTTGGTCAGCACTGCCTTAGACATGTCGGAATGTGACAAAACTTGGTAAAAGACTTTTAAGAGTCCCCATGAAGATCTTGGCTAGTTCTGGGACTATTATAGGACAATCAAAATTTCCATTGTTTGCTAGGCTTTATTATCCGAGGACTCATGATGATGAAAAATGTCTTCCAACATTGAGAAGTAGCCTTATTTGGATCATTTAGGTTGACAGCCGCACTGATTAACCCTTTTTGTTGGTTGCCTCGGGTGTTGGCCCGAGAACTATCATTGCCCCTGTTGTTTGCCGAGCTAGAGGGTTGTTAACGTGACGTGCAAAGGTGGTGTCGCAAGCTCTCTATGAGAATTGATTTAGAGATCAGCTCTGACATGGAGGTCGGATTGGAGGCCTCAACATGCAGAGCAATCTCAGGATGCATGTTTTGCATACAGGTCTGAACTGCTTCATTCTCAGGCATGAGATTAAGATGACGAGCAGCCAAATCCCTCCATCTTGCTATAAATTGATCCACAGGTTCTCTTAGTTCTTGAGTCAACGTGAGTAACTCGATGGTTTGGACTTCTTTCTCGACCTCATAGAAGCATCGATGGAACAATTTCTCTATTTCCTCCCAAGTGTGTACTGAATTTGGGGGAAGTCGAGCATACCACTGAAAAGCTGGGACATCAAGGGTCTCAACAAACTGACGGAGGAGGAGTATCTCTTTAGCTGCTGTCTCTCGACATGTCGCATGGAAATGTGTGACGTGTTGATGTGGGGATGTTGTACCATTGAACAAGGGCATCTTTCCTTTTTTGTAATATGAGGGAAACGGAACCTGGTCAATGTATGAGGGGTATAGTTTTTGATAAAGTGTCGTCTCCTGTATACCCGGGATTTGTCTGCTCTCAGGCTGTGGGTAACCATAGCATCAATGTCTACCTGTGAGACGGGGTGAGGGATAAAATTGTCTTGTGAAGCAGGAGTAGGAGGCTGCCTTGGAGCTGTATCTTCTGAGTGATGGGAGTTGGCCTCATGGTTAGCTGAATGCCATGTGGCTTCCAAGCGGTCAATCTTCTCCATCATCGCGCATACCATGTCTTTAAACTTGTTCATACACTCTTCCTAGCTGTCACTAAGCTCGGTCACGGCCATGACATTAACCGTTTCCCCTGGAAGATCAGCCTTAGGAGCAGTGTGAAGACTTCAGCATGCCGCGACTGAACTCGAGTCTTGTATGCTGATAGTGTGAGGGCCGGTTCTTGACGGTGTTGGGACCGTGGCTATTGGGTGGTCAAGTCATCTCCTATGATGTTAACAACTGTACTGGACTCTCGCACCTCCTCTTTGTGTTATGTGATTAGAAGAGGGTAGAATGGATTCTCAGGAAGGAGGCCCTTGGAGCTGGGTACCCTGACTTTTCTGGTTGGCTCCTTACTTATGATTCACAGTCCTTTGTCTTGCTTGAGCTTGAGAATGCGATGGACCTCTCGCCAGAACTGAGACTGGAGTCGAGGTTGACCCGCCTTTTTGGAGCATGAGAGGGCCGTGTCCATAAGATGGGGTAGCGAGTGTGGACCATGGATAGGGGCCAGCTTGGACTGTTGCCTTGGAAGTTGTAGAACCTCATCAATCATCAAGCGCTTTCCCCAAGCTCCTTTGTGGGCTTTAGAGGCATGGCTGACCTGACGGGGCTGGCTAAGGATGGTACTCTTAGGGAAGACCTTCGCGTGCCAAGTCTTGAGGTGTCCACCCAGGGGAGAAAGGGTAGAGGAAGAGGGGATCGACTCCCGACTATGTCTGAGTCAAGAGGAAGCAGCGATCTGTGAAGGTGGCACATGTGCGCCCCTAGAAGCAGCATCCTCGGTGACTTGGCGGTCAACCCGGGCTCGATCCGGTGCTTTGGCCTTAGGAGGCCGAGAACCATGAGCTCGTGTTTTCAAGGTAACAGGTGAGGGCCTACCCCTTACAGGGTGCACTAGTGTGTGATGAGAGGAAAGACGAGGGGGTCGTCTTCCATGTACTCGGATAGGCACAGCAGCAGCATTGCCCTTAGTGGTGGGATGCAGATGCATGCGCATAGGTTCCCGCCCCAGGAGGCCTGATCTTGGACCTGCACTCAAGGTAACATGAAGGTGAATGACCCACTAGCCTTAAGGTGTGTGCGAGAGGTGGAGGCCCCAGGGTCTCCTCCTCTTTCTGTTGAGTCTCTAAACAGAGAGACCCGAGGTGGTGCAGGAATATGGGGGGTGGCCTTGCGGCGACCCTTATGAGCAACGACAACTTGCTTGCCTTTTGCAGCTAGGGCTTGGGCAGCTGTCACACCCTAAGAATTTACAATACTATTATTCCTGAGATGTGACGGACAAAACATATATACATCTATTGATAGGAAAAATTTACAGTGGCGATGTCTTACATAGTAAATAAAGAAAGCTAGCACAACAACAGTATCTTCCAAGGTTGATCTTGACTAGCACTCAAAATGAATCCGTAGTTATCCTGAAAAATGTTTACCATAGTTTGATGAGTTTGGCTACTCAGTAAGTGATCATCATAATCCTAAAAATAATCATGATTGAAAGATATCAATATTTTCCAAAATGA
>NW_006499973.1:3307609-3319038 GCF_000471905.2 Amborella trichopoda | reverse complement strand
ATCCCAAAGTTTTTTAAAAAAAATTCAATGGGAAGAGTGACCCAGATATTTACGTCAATGTGTATCTCCTCTCCATCCGAGCCTTGCGAGATAAGCCTAACCAGTTGAAGGCCCTGTTTTCACAAACTTTGACCGGTGAGGCTTTAAATTGGCATCAAAGAATAATGACCGCTCAACCACACATAACTCCATACGAAATGTTCAACCAGTTGGTCTCTCATTATCGTGGGTCGACACCAATATCTCTTTCCCTTGGGGAACTCAGTGCAACCAAAAAACAGGAGAATCCTTCGAGGATTTTATCGGTGGATTCTGCGAGGCGACGATGCGGGTCATCGAAAATGCAGCTCCTGAATACAGGACCTTCTTTAGCCAGGGACTTATCCCCCACTCTTTCGACTCCATGATCGAGCGAGTGGCACGACATGAAAGGGCGAGAGGGACACCCCTCAATACTAGGGCAGATAACAAACCCATCACGACTCCCCAGAATAAAAATAAGAGCAACAACAAGGGAAAAGCTTCCGGTCAGGTCAACGAAATTGTCGTTAACAGATCGGCTCAAGGTTCAGCCACCCAGCACAATAATAAGACTCAAAATCGAAGGGGTTAGCCTAGAGCTAACGCTCAAAATAACAATCGAAGGCAATAGGATAACTTCACTCCTCTCAAAGACCCGTTAGAAAAAGTGCTAGAGTTACTCTTGAAGAAAAACATGGTTCAACTCCCACCACCATCTGAACCACCATTTGAGGTTAAGGATAAGAACAATTGGTGAACGTGGCATAGAAACCATGCCCATGATACCCAAAATTGTTTCTACTTGAAGCAAGTGATTCAAGGGTTGATTAATAGGGGCGACATCACTGTCAGACCTAAAAATCAACCTGTTGAAGAACCTAATCAAGAAGGGAAAAGAGAGAAGAAGATGAAGAAGAGAGAGAGAAGAAGAAAGGAAGAGGAGAGAAGAAAGAAAGAAAAGAAAGGAGAGAGGAGAGAGAGAAAGAATAAGAGAGAAAAAAAGAGACCATGAACGATGATAAGTTCTGCCATCCATGACAGGGAAGAGAGAAAAGAGAGAGAAGAGAAAAGAAAAAGACACGCACGACCCATCCTGCCACTCGGGAAAAGGCCTGTTCAATATTCTTGTCAGAGTTTAGGAGAAGGAATGTCATGCATGGGTTAAGACGCGACCCACTGTGTATGGTTCAAGAGAAGAGGACATCATGCCCGGCGATAGGCACCTTCATGCATGAATGGAGAAGAGTGAGAAAGAAAAGAACATGGAGAAAAAAAGAAGAGAGATTAGGAAAGAGAGGAAAGAGAAGGAAGGAAAGAAGAGAGAGAAGGAGAGGAAAGAAAGAAGATTAGGAAAGAGAGAAGAAGGATTAAGAGAGAAAGCATGACGAATAAGAGAAGAAAGTAGAGAAAAAGAAGAAAGAAGAGGATGAGAGACACGCATGATGATGGCCCACTGCTGTGCATGTTGAGTGAAGAGAGTGAAAGATAGAGAGAAGAAGAGGAGAGAGAAAGAAAGAAGAAAAAAAGAGAAAAACAAACAATGAGAGAGAAAGAGAGAGATGTGAGTGGTGATGGTTACTGTTGTGCATGTTTGAGACAAAGAGGAGAGAGACAGAGAGAAGAAAAAGATGAAAGAGAAAGAAGGAAGAGGAAGAGAGAAGAGAGGAGGAGAGAGAAAAAAAAGAAGAGAGAGAAGAGAGAAAGAGAGAGAAAGTTACCTATACCAAGGGGTATCATACTTTTTCTTCTCTTTCTTCTCTTTCTCTCCTCTCTTTCTCTCCAAGACGTGCCCACAATTTCAATGTAAAATTTTCAAATTTTATTCATGATGTTGAAGCCTTAGGGGAGCCCTTTACAATTAGGTTTAGCATGTATTTATAGAATTGGCCCCAAAACATGGGTGGATGCTCAAAATCTAGCCTAATTGATGATAGTTACAATTTATTTGAATTAAAAATGTGTGCAAAATATCGATTTTGCTCATGCCCAACAATACATACAGTCCTTGTTGCTGCCTAGAATGTGCATGATCTTTCATGGATGATTTGGGGTTGCTTCGACACCCATTTGACCGAAAGATGATTACTTTCTCGTTGGGCTAGGCATGACAATCGATTTGATACCAACTTTAAGCCACATATCGCGTTTTTAAGCCACGATCAGACGACTTGAAATTTGTACGAATCTCGAAAACTTTCGATCAATAGTGCACTCATTTCTTGATGTTTTTTCATGATTTCTTTACTGAATTACATTGAGCATGCCATCACAATCGCGTTGCAACAATTGTAGCTCGATTTTGTGCCCAAATGAAGATTTTTCCATCTTGGGTGGAATCTTGAATTCCGGTGGCCAGAATCTACAGCAATTTCGACGCCTTTGTGTGCCGAATCCAACCATTCATCATACGCCTTTCGCGTCGATTGGGTATGCAAGGGCCGTGATATGGCCACTCGAATGATTCGTGCTACTACTGATTTTCCTGTAAATGTCTTCACGAATCGCCAACTTCTCTCTAGTTTTTCTCCCAGCTCGGGTGTCGTCACGGGGCGTACCACATATCAAATGCTCGTCTTGACAAGATGAACACGTTCGTAAAATTTGAGCACGACTCGACTCGTAATGAGGGAGATATGAGTCTTCGAAGTTGCTGCTCGTGACTGTGTAAACCAGCCTCCATTAATGGAGATTGGTGCAGGCAGGCCGCACCGGGAATAGTTTGCGGCTTACCCTTTTTAATGTTTTACCCCTAATTTTATCCTGGAATGTCTGTTTAAGCCGAAACTTGACCCCTTTCGACCGTGCCGGATCCAATGGAGGTGGTCCCACTACTGTTTGATGCATCGAAAATAGAGTTTTTTGTCTGTGTTGCTTTAGACATGTTGGATTGCAATAAAACTTGGTAGGTGGCCTTTGGGGGTCCTTAGAAATATTTTCACCCAGTATGGGGCATTTCTAAGACTATCGAACACTATATGTCAGGGCTTTATTGACCGACTTCTCTTTTATTTCACATCGGGGATCTAAGGTGCTGAAAAATATGTTCAAACATTCATATCTAATGGCTAAAAGTGTTTGTGATCTCCTTATACCAAATAGACTTCATATCCAATGGCTAAAAGTGATTGTGATCTCCTTATACAAAAAAGTAAATGGTCTTATAATATGCAATCCTATTCCTTAAATATTAGTGGCTTTGAGTGGTATATCTTTGTATAAGAGTCTGCTTGTCTCTCTTGTATTGTAATATAATATATTTTGAATTACTATAATTTTTTTGACAAGTGTATTCTATTTAATTTGTAAAGATAATAATAGGTGTTTTATCCACTGAAGAAAAATATAAAAACACCATGCTTAAATATATGAAAATCTTATTTTAGTATTTGAAGAAATGAGGAAAGAAAGCCTATGCAAAGTGAGAAAATATTCTATTCGAGTTGTGTGAAGGTGAAATGATATTTTTTCTCTCTCTAAATAGGGATTTGAATCCCTCCTTTTGTTGAGAAGCTTTCTACCATTTTTCAAACCTATTGGGAATTTTTCTCTTTAAAAAAAAGGCAACCCTAGAATATTGCGGTAATTGTGCAGACAAGACAGTTTTTCAATCTTCTATTTTATTGTGCAGACAAGACAGGTTTTCAATCATCTATTTTATTGTGCAGACAAGACAGTTTTTGAAGCTGTTTGTATAGAGCCGAGGCTCAAAACAGTGAAAGTAAGGCCTAACTTCAATTAGTATCAAGAATTGTGGTTTGAACATTGATATCTTTGTGATAGCATTAAAATATATTTTTATTTTTAATTATAAAATTTAAATCTTAAAAAATAGTGTAGATCGAGCAGATCTATGAAAATTTGAAAATCTTGAAAATTGACGGTCCAAAAATGCGTTATAAGATGCACTATTTCCATAACTTCAAATCCATTTTTTTTTAAGTCCATACATCTTGATGTTGAGATGATCAATTTGTGGATATTTGGGCATCCAAACAACCTCTTATAGTGAAATTTTTGAGGTTGGCTCTAATTTGATTGTTTAGAACCTCGGCTCTATATAAACTTTTTCCTTTATTGAATATCGAGGATATATTTGCCTAAAAAAAATTTGATGCACACTGATTCTTATTAGTAATAGGATACTGTCTTGTGATAATGAAGTTTTTCAGTCTTCTATTTCATTGAATCCCCAAGACAAATTTGGCTAAAAAAACTTAGATGCACATTGATTCTTATTAGTAATAGGAAACTGTCTAGTGATTATGAAGTTTTATATTCGAGGCACGTCAAAAGTTTTTATTACTTTCACATCTTTCTCCGTTTTTACCAACCAATTTCCAACATCTGCAACATCCAAGGAACTAATCTCTCTTTATAGACCCACTCACTGAGTTAAAGGTGAAGCATTGCATAGAAGTCCATTAATAACCCTCGTTCAGGTTACTTAATTTGCAGATGAAGCCATATTGAGCTCATTTCTTTTACTCAGCACTTGAAGCCCGTGCATGTCATCATCCATACGATGACTACCAGCAAAAACGATGATGGCCAAAGAGTCCATCAATTCCACGCCATGAGATTTTATAGTGAAAGCTTATCAGCCCACAATAAGTAATTCAAATTCACCCTCATGTCAAGCAATCCAAAATCTTTCTCTGACTCATGAGTTATACTCAAAATCCAATAATCAGAATTGAGGCCTATATTGGTTGCAGATGGAATCACAAGGTTTTCATCCACTGGAAGTTCAAGTCTCCCCACGATGCAGCACCCATTAAAGAAAATTAGAAACTAGTACACATATTAGGAGAATTGGACTTAAGACATATATTGAGCAAATAATATATCCAATCTACAACAAATGAGAACTCCGCTCTCAAGTTCATTCCATTTTTGCCAATATCAAATTTTTCTGACCAATTTTCCTGACAAAATTAACGTGCAGTAAGCATCAAATTTCACCAAAGATACAAG
The DNA here is from genome assembly GCF_000471905.2 of Amborella trichopoda. The sequence continues at coordinate 3,314,043 of NW_006499973.1, read as the reverse complement.
AAATGGGGCCCTATGCTACAAATAATAGTATCCGATAATAGGGCAATGGTCTCCAACAACAAGAGACACTCTAAACAGAGGCCATGTATTCCTTATCTAAAAAGCAAGATCATGTGCCAGTTATAATCAAGCTTCACATTCATATTGTTGATTTGTCTTGTATTCCAAGATAAGTCTCTGTTAGGTTTCCATATTTGGTTGGGATGTGAATTCTAAATTTTAGGAAGCAAATATTTTTTGGATATCTCTAAATTGACAAGAGATAAGGGAATAAAAGACTTTACCCTTACATGATCTCTCTAGGTTTCCTATTTATTTGGATAGAAACTATTGTTTATTATCTAAGTTTATAGATAAGTCTTACTTAGATTAGGATAAGGCTTTGAGTTTGAGTCCATATGGATAGGGATAAAGTTCTTTTTTGATAAAGTTAGGAAGTTGAGAATGGTTTGATGGTACTTGTCTTTGGGGCTTTATTCTCTCTATATAAAAATGTTTTTCTAGAGAGAAAATCTATGTGTGAAAACCTAGGCCAAACATGGTGCACTTTTGCGTTTGTCCTCTCTTATTGAATGTAGAGAGAGAAAATGTATAGATAAAAATAGAGAGAAACTTTTAGGGGTTTTTTTACAGAAAGTGAAAATTGTAGTGAAGAAGGCTTTGTGAGAGATTGAGTATTTAGTTCTCTCATGTAAGTTTCCTTGTAATTTTATTTCTTTGATTTATAGATTGTCTTCACCCGTGGATGCAGTCATATTGGTTAGGTGCCTCGATCTCGCCTCCTCGGATCTATATGATCGGGGGGCATGTGTCTCAGGTTTGGAAGACCTAGGACCTGAGATCGCTCCCTCGGGAACCTTGTTCAAGAACAAGGGCAGGTGTCCAACTAGTGAGAGAGGAATTTTGGATGTGAGGTGGAGAGCTACCTCACCTGGGTCCATGGCTTACTCGAGCTGACTCGAGCAAGTGCCCTCTTAGATCACGACAGAAAGCCCCCTGCTGCTTCAGCTGGTTCGAAATCACCTCTCTTAACCTGCAATCTCCTTGCTTTTTACACAACACTACCATGGTTAATTTGTAAGATTAGTGGACCAAAGGACCCACCCTTGTCTTAGGACAATGCACATTCATATAGTTGAGAAGGTGAGAAGTTAGGGTACGAAGAGGGTACTCAACAAGGGGATGAGACTGGCATGATAGCCGGACTAGCACATTGATTGACTCGGAGTGGTAGCAAGACGGGCACGGTAACTTAGACCGGCACGACAGCAATACTACTCAAAACCAAGGTCGATAAGACTATCCTAATTTGGCATGACAGCAAGACGGGCATGGTACTCAGGACCAGCATGATAGTAATATTGCTCGATAGCCAGACCGCTATGGTAACGCTAGACTGAGTCTACCCTGAGTCAAGTGAGAAGGGAAGAAAATGAAGAGAAGTCATGAGACAGCGAGGGAAGGAGGTCTTGACATTGCTGGACATTATTGCTCACTGCGAAAGGGGGCAAATAGTGAACTCCAGGCGGCATTAAGCATCGCCACGGGCAACAAGAGAAGGCAGCACATCCCTTCGCGGGCAGTGATGACTTCTTGTGAAGCACACCGCGATAGTTGTGGGGCACAAAGAGGCTTGCAGATGGTGATGGGCACCAAGCGCATGAAGGATGTTACAGATGGTGATAGGTTTCGGGCTCGTGAAGGAAGCTCGCAAACAACGATGGGCACCGAGTGTGCGAAGGAAGCTCACGGACGGCGATAGGCACCGAGTGCGTGAAGAAAGCTCATGGACGCCGATAGGTACAGAGCGCATGAAGGAAACTTACGGATGGAAATAGGCACCTAGCACACGGAGGAAGCTCGCGGATGGCGATAGGCACTGAGCACGTGAAAGAAACTCACAGACGACGATAGGTATTGCCACAACCCTTTACGAGCGGCGATAGGCATCGCCGTCTACGATACGCATTGCTGTTTGCGAGAGGAAGAGGACACAAGAGAAGCCTGCAGATGGCGACAGGTATTGAAGGGTGGCGATAGGCATCGTTATATGCGATCGGCATACAACAGGGTGAGACCCCTACGGGTGGCAATAGGCATCGCCGTCTGTGCTTCTCGCAGAGAGGCAAAGACGATCGAAGAGAGAGAAGAAAAGGCTCACTGCCATCTACATGCATGACCTGTGAAGCCACAGAAGGGGGGAGGAAAGAAAGAGGACGAGGCATGCACAACACTGCCACTGCTAGGCATGGCCTCTGAGGGAAGCTCAGATGAAGAAGAAGAAACAGAAGAAGAGAGAGAAGAAGAAAGAGAAGAGGAAAATAAAAGAAGCGAGAGAAAGATTTACCTTGAGACTAGAGGTACCGATCCAAAATTTTCTCTCTCCTTCCTCTCTCTCTCCAAATGTGACCCAACAATAAGATAGAATGGGAATTTTATTAAGCAAAAATTCTCTTTTACGAAGTGTCTGCGTACAATGGTAGTACGTGGTATATATAGAGTTGTGCCTAAATATGAGTGGATTGATCAAAATTAAACCTAATTGTTAGAAATTAATATTTAACTGAATTAAAAGAAATTAGAAAATTGGGTGCAAAATGACTGATTTGCCCTTCCTACCAATTTGTGGAATTCCAAGACAGTCCTTGCTGCTGCCCTAGAACTTACGTGATCTTTCATGGATGATCCGGAGTTTTTATGATGCCTATTTGATTGAAAGATGATTGTTTTCTTGTAGGGCTAGGCATGGCTATCGATTTGATACCAACTTCGAGCCATGGATCCTGTTTTTTGGCCATGATCATGTGACTTGAAATTTGGATGAATCTTGCAAACTTCGGATCGATAATGTGTTCATTTCTTGATATTTTTTTGTGATTGCTTCGCTGGATCACACTGAAAATGCCGTCATGATCGCGTGTCAATAAACGTGGCTCGATTTCATGCCCGAACGAGGATTTCGCAACATTGGAGTTTTGGTCGGAATCTAGAATTTCGACACCAGAATATACAATAAATTTGTTGACTTCGTGTGTGAAATCTGACCATTCATCATGTACGGGGTTTGGGTCAGAGATAGCCATTGACCATACACACATGATGAAACTGGTTTCACGTCGATCAGGTTTGTGAGCGCCGTGATTTGGCCGCTCGAGGCAGGCGTGATGCTGTTGATTGTCCTAGAACTTTCTTCATGGATCAGCAACCTTTTATTCACGCTCGGGCGTCGTCACGGGACGTGCCACATATCGAAACGTTCATTCATCTTGACGAGATGAACAATTTGAGTGTGATCCGACTAGAGACGGGTGAGATATGAGCATCAAAAGTCACTGTTTGTGATTGCCCCTATAATGGAGTTTAGTTACAGGGTGCCCACAGGAGAATAGTGTGCGGCTTCTCCTATTTCGATCTTTTACTTATAGCTTCTTCGTGGAGTGTCCGTTTAAGCTGAAATTTGACCCATCGCATCTAATGGCAATGGTCCCCATAGTAATTTGACGCATCGAAAATATAGTTCTAGTTTTAGGTTCTATTTCGATTCTACCTAAATCGTTTCTTTGTCTGTACTGCTTTAGACATATCAGATTGTGACAAAACTTGGCAGGTGGCCTTTTGAAGTGCTTATTAAGATCTTGGATAATTCTTGGGCCATTATGATGATTGTCGAAATTTCCACTGTATGGTAGGCTTTATTGACCGGCTTCTCCCTTTATTCCACATCGAGGACCCATGGTGATGAAAAATTTCTTCCAACAGCATGCCCCACAGAAGGTTGTGCTTCGAGCGAAGCGAGAAGGACAATCATTTGGAAAAATTCCTCTGGCTTTATTTCTTTTTCCTTCCCTACCACAGGACTACATGAACGCTGAGGAGAAATCCACACAATGCTGCTACTAGGATGCTCAGACATTTAGATGCAATGTACAGGTCCATCCGTGGAGACTTTAGGGGGAGAAGAGGCTTTTGAGGGATCTATCAAAGTCCTCACCCTCGAAGGGCTATTGGTGATTTTTGCAGCTTGAGGATTTTGTGGGGACCTCATTGGTCAAAATCTGGCCTTTCTAGAGGCCAAATGCTATGACCTTTGGTCGGCATTGTTTGCTGCAACACCAGGTTTGCTTTTGACAATTAGGGTACCTCTGTGGGTCCCATCCAATAGGGTCCAGTCGGGGGCTTTTAGCATGTCGCAAAGGTCTGGGCCTATCGGCTAGGGGAATTTTGGCGAGGCGACCTCGTGGGCCCCATCCTACCGAGTCCAGTCGGGGAATTTTTATGGGCCTGTCGCGAAGGTCTGGGCCTGTCGACTGAGGAAGGTTTTTGGCGAGGTGAACTCATGGCGAGGCATCACCCTGAAGTCTCAGGTAGATTGGGCCCTGGCTTTGTCAGTTTCTTGTCTTCGTGGGGGTCTTTAGAATTTTTGGAGGGATTTAATGTTCATCCCCCGCACCCTCAGGGACTCATTTTTGTTTTTGAGGGATTTATTGTTCATCACTCCCACCTTCAAGGACTCGTTTTTGTTTTTGATGTTGAAGTGTTGGAGATCTTATGAGGCTCTCAATCCTGGGTGAGCCATTTTGTGTTGTGATTGGATGCTTGGCAGTTGAGGATTGTGTGAGGACCTCTTTAGCCAGAACTATGCTTGTTTGGCAATTGGGTGCCGGTTTAGACTGCGATGCTGCATCAACCTGCTTTTTGTCAGTCCAAGAGCCCTTTGCGGGTTTTCACCTGAACTAGGGAAGTGGCGCCGTCAAGATGGTTTTCACTAACCTCCTTTATTTTGGGCTTTTTTACCCATGACCTTGCGGTCATATCCACCCTTTTCATTGGTTTTTGCTCATGATGCCCTTTAGGAGTTTTCACCATGCCCGGGTTTTTATTTACGAAACTCTTTTGCTCATAGTTTCATGACCATGCATGTCCGTCATTTTTACTCATGGCGTTCCCTTGTTCAAGTGTACACCATGCCACTTTTTTTTTGTGAAGGCATGTTTTAGGGTCATGCCTTCGAGACCTGTGCGAAGCCTTTGAACGACATGCAGCCAAGACGTGCACTACAGTTTAGGGTCATACAGCTGAACAATGGTAGTGATGAATGGTAGTCTGTGGAGGCCATGAAGGGAGTATGGTGGTGGTCTTGACTCACTTTGGGGAGATGGCATGAGGCTACCTACGAAAGATGGATGATGGATGAATGGTGAGTGAAAAGTGGTGACCCACTAGCTGACGGCGAGTATGGGTGGCGAGATGGCTCCCCGTTTGTGAGCATGGGTGAGACTTACTAGGGAATGACAAATGGTGTGCGCACACAGATGGGTCGATTAGGGAAGGCGTGTATGCACATAAAGGGCGTGTTGGCTTATGTGGGGGCATCTTTAAGGTCATGCCTCCCTGACCTGTGCAAAGCAGTTTATCATCATGCGCCCAAGACGTGCACTGTGGTTTAAGGTCATGTAGCTTGGACCGTGGTTATAGAGTTTAAAGTCATGCAACTAGGACCATGTAGTTTAGGGTCGTGCAACTAGACCTCCGTTATAGTTTAAGGTCATATAGTTTGGATGGTGCAGTTTAGGGTTGTGCACCTAGACCATGGCTATGCAGTTTAAGGTCATGCAGCATGGACCAGGACTGTGCAGTTTAAGGTCATGCAGCACGGACCATTGTGTGAGTAGGGAACGTGAATCCAGGAGAATAAAGCCGTAATTTGAGACTCGACTCCCTGAGGAGTAAGACTGTGGTGCAAGGAATGAACTTCCTGAGGATGCAGAACGATGGTCAAGAACAACATGTGCACGACGCTATGTCTTGGATGGTGCATGCGGCATTAGGTCTAGATGACACGTGCACGGTGTTAGGCCCTGATTAAGCGCATGCGGTGTTAGGCCTTCAGGAATAATGTGCATGGAATTAGCCCCTGGTGAGGCACACGACGATAGCCTCTTCATAGAGCGTGTGCGGCGTTAAGTCCTCATGAAGCGCACAACGATAGCCACTTGGGAGCACGCGGTAATAACCTCTTGACAAAGCACTCGGTGATAGCCCCTTGACGAGGCACGTGGTGATAGCTCCTTGTCGAAGCACGTGGCGATGACCCCATCTAGTCTTAGGCTTGACTCGCCCCGACTTGGTCGTATTCCATCTGAAGATGAGGACTGAAGCGTCTTTTCAAACTTGTGAGGGGCACTTTATGACACTGATGAGTATAAAAGGGGGAAAAAACCCATTTTACTGATTTACCGAAGGATAAAACAGTTGAAGAGAGTTTTTAGAGAGAAAGAGAGAGAGAGAGAGAGAGAGAGAGAGTGAGAGAGAGAGTGAGAGAGAGAGAGAGAGTAGAGACTCTAGAACTAAACTTAACTTACGTAAGGTAAGTTAGGTTTCGGTACGGTACGTAATCGTAGTAACGTAACGAACGTACCTTAACGTAAGTTACG
>NW_006499973.1:3243552-3307490 GCF_000471905.2 Amborella trichopoda | reverse complement strand
GAGTGAGAGAGAGAGAGAGAGTCAGAGCTCCTGACAATAAACTTCTAGGAAGAGTTTTGCGGTCGAAATCTGTAGTAACAAGGCCTTCAAGAGTTTTCTAACGAGCTTGAGCAGGTTGTGGGCCTTCACACTATGCTCACGAGTGTTTCAGATAGTGTTGAGACTCTTCTCAGTAGGGAACAGGGCTTTTCAAAGCCTTAACGATATTTGCAGTGGTGCTTTACCGGAGTTCCGATGTTTTTTCGATAGTCCCGTTGCTAAAGGGAAGGTTACAGAGAGGTCAAAGGAATCTGACAGTCTTCTGGTTATCAGAAGAGAAGAAGGAGGAGCTGTAGTGGGCTCACCGGAAATGCAGTGACATTCCAGTGAGTTGCAGGGTGCGAAGAAGGGAGAAGGGAAAACCCGCAATGTCATAAAGGAACTCTTTGTGGAATTCCAGCAGCTTTCCTGATATTCGCGACCATTGGAAAGGGGAAATAATAGGGTCATAAGGGGATGCCTGGCGGACATAGAAGTGTTTCTGACGGGGAGCGGAAATGCCAGTAGGGGAAAGAACAGGGTAAGACAATGATTCTTGACGGACGGAGGAGTATTTCTGACGAAACCCGAAGGGTTACGAGGGAGGCAAAAGGTCGTGAGAAGGTGGACCATTGGTGAGGAATGACGGTTGGGGAAACCGAAGAGGCATGGGAGTTAATTCCTTCAGGGAATTGGAGACGGTGGAAACTAGGGCACTTCAAGGGGCATGCACGACATTAAGTCACATGCAGCACTTTGAACTGCACGCGATGATAGCCATGCTTGGCAGTATGCCGCTTGCGATAATGGTTGCGCGTGGTGTTAGCTTGCCCTTGGTGATGGTAGAACATGGCATTGAGTTGTGCACGACGATGGCTGCGCACGGCGTTGAGTTGCACGTGGTAATGACCATGAATGGCGATGTCTCATGAGTGCCAAGAGTGATGGAAAATGAGAAGGCCATGTCGTTGTAGTCTGTTGGAAGCCAAGTCCTCCAGCACAATAGTGAAGTCCATGTTGTTTTGGAGGAAGGGAATCCATCATGGGCCGGTTCCTTGCCAGGGAAGTCTGCTTTGTATATCAAAGGCTCTCTTCATTCTTCCTTGATTGAGCTCAAGGATCTGCTGGGCCTCTAGTCTCTTTTCGTCAAGGGCATCCAACTCCAGATAACGGAGCTTGATCCTCTCATCTTCAGTTAGTCCCTGATGTATAACGATGCGAGGTGAGGGTATTTGAGCCTCAAGAGGTAAAACCGCCTCACCTCCATAGACCAGGGAATAAGGGGTAGAGTTTGGAGCATTTCGAGTGGTGGTGTGATAGGCTGACAGAGCTTCAGGCAGCTTCTCATGCCAATTCTTCTTTGACGTCGAAACTACTTTCGGAGCACCCCACATAAGGTTTTGTTGAACGCCTTAGCTAAACTGTTGGCTCGAGGGTAGTACATGGTCGAGTATTTCCACTCGAAACCGAACTGGTTGGCCAGGCGATCAACTTGATGGCTTCTGGACTGAGGGCCATTATCATAGATTATTCGGTTTGGAACCCCAAACCGGCATATAATGTCGAGACGCACGAAGTTGGCCATAAACTACTTGAGAGCGACCACTTCCGCCCACTTGGAAAAGTAATATGTCTCTACTAGAATGAAGGCATGACCTAAGGCAGAAGGAGGGTAGAAGGGTCCTATAATATCCATACCCCACTAGGAAAAGGGCTATGATGTAACTGTAGGATAGAGAGGATCCGGGGGTTGATGAATGAGGCTGAAGTGCATTTTGCACACTTGACATCTTTTAGCATAGTTTTAGGCGTCAGCCACCATTGAAGGCCAATAGTAGTCGAGTCTGCATATCTACTCGTAAAGCTTAGGGATGGACTAATACAGCCTATAGATATGCGATGCACTTCTTCGAGTAGTTTGCTTGCTTCTTGTGTATTAACACATCTGAGGAGAATTCTGTCAAATGATTGACGAAAGAGAACATCCCCATCGAGAAGGGTGTACTTGGTAGACATCCGTCGTATACCATTGTGTCCTGCCTGATCCTCAGGCAGCCTCCCATGCTTTATGAAGTTCATGACAAGCTCCCTCCAGTCTTCCACTTGTTCAACCTCTGCACATATCGGGTCGAAGAATTCACGCTCCTTCTTCTCGTCCTTGGATTCTTTACCTCAGGATATTTCCTGCTCTGCCTTAATGACATGCTTGGCCGCAAGGAGTGCTCCGAATGGATGAGGCAGGCATTCAGGGAAAACATCCCTCTCATCATTTGCATCAACTTTTATTCTCTAGTCGACATGTCTCCATTCTGTTACCTAGACAAGCGTGGGTCATGATGAAGACAGTTGAATGGTGGTCCTGAGCTTTGAGAGCACATTGGCCTGCGAGTTTAGCCTTCTAGGGATATGACTCAGGGAGAAATCATTCTGGGCCACATAAGATTTGGCCATGTCATGATAAGGCTTGAGAGTATCCTTCCTTACGTCAAAGATCCCCTTAAGCTACCAGATGACCAGCTTAGAGTCGTCAAAGATGTTTAGATGCCCTAGGTCTAGCTCGTGGGCGATCTCCAATCTGATTATGAAGGCTTGATATTCAGCTTCATTATGAGAAAATGCCTCTGCAAGTGAGAAGGATAGAGGAATCATTCCACCATTGAGAGTCAGGAACACTACTCTGGCACCCCCTCTATCAGACTGGAATGCCCTGTCGAAATACATCTCCCACGACCGAGTTAGCATCGTATAGAAAAATTCATCATCAGGGAGATCACTTGACAGGGGAGACTTCGAAGGAACCGGGTGAGCGGTGAGAAAGTCTACTAAGGCTTGACCTTTCACTTTCTTCTGAAGTACATACGTGATGTCGAACTCCATCAGCAATAATTCTCATTTGGTCAAGCATCCTGACAGGCATGGCCGGGTCATAAGGAACTTGACTGGGTCCGCCTTTGAGATTAGCTTGACCTTGTGACCTAGCATGTAATGGCGGAGCTTCTATACCCCAAAGATCAATGCTAGGCACATCTTTTCGATGGGAGGGTAATTCTTCTGGACTCCCTGGATCCTGCGGCTGAGATAATAGAGCGTTGTTTCCTTCCCTCCATCATTGTTCTGTGTCAGGAGTGCCCCGAGTGACTCATCAAGAGCAATCACGTATAGGATGAGAGGCCTTCCTAACACTGACATAGAGAATACTGGAGAATTCAACAAGTATTGCTTGATGTCATCAAGTACAGCTTAGCACGCCTCATCCCATATGAAGGGAGTGTCCTTCTTCAACAGGTGTGAAAAGGGCCTGCATTGTCTTGAAAGGTTTGAGATGAACCTTTGAATATCGGCGAGCTGTCCTTGGAAAGACCGCAGTTCATGCAAGGTTGTAGGCGATGGCATGTCCTGGATTGCCTTGATTTTGACCGGCTTGATCTCCAGCCCACGGTACCTCATGATGAACCCTAAGAATTTTCGTGAGCATACGCTGAAGGCTCATTTCAAGGGATTCATCTTGAGTTGGTGATGTCGCAGCCATTAAAATACCTTTTTAAGGTCTTGTACGTGAGCTTCCTTTGTTTCAGACTTCACCACCAAGTCATACACGTAACACTCGACCTCCTTGTGGATCATATCCTAGAAGATGGTCGTCATGGCTCGCTGGTACGTGGCACCGGTGTTCTTTAACCGAAAAGACATCATAGTGTAGCAAAAGACACCTTTTGGGGTAAAGAATGCAGTGGCCACTTCATCCTCTGGTGCCATTCTGATTTGATTATAACCAGAATACTCATCCATGAAGGAGAAGATCTGGCAATGAGCCGTGTAATCGACAAGCATCTCGATGAATGATAGGGGGAAGTCGTCCTTTAGGCAAGCGGTGTTCAGGTCAAGAAAGACAATACAGACCCTGATTTGGCCATTTTTCTTCTTGACTGGGACAACATTTGCCAGCCATCTTGGGTATTTGAATTCACGTATGAATCCAGCTTGCTTGAGCTTGTTCACCTCAGCATCGATTTTGGGTCTAAACCTTCTTGATTTCTACTTTATGTGTTTCATGAACGGATCAATGCCGAGATGATGGAGAGCAATTTCAGGGTCTAAACCGGGAATCTCATGATAATGCTAGGCGAAGACATCCCGGTTTGCTCAGAGAAGGGAGATATAACTTTCTTTCTATTCTTGGGACATTTTTGTCGAGATGAAAATTAGCCTTAAATCTGCCTCATCCCCTAAGTTTATCTTTTCAAGTTCGTCAGCTGTGGCCTACCCACCTTCTTCCCACTCTTCTGGAGCCTCTTGCAACTCTTTGTCTAGGGATTCAGGATGCCTTTCATCAATCTCAAGTGCAGAGACCCACGATCCTAACATTTCTTCTTCTCAGAGGGGCTAGTGTGGTAGACAATTTTTGGTCCCTGGCTGGACCAAACAATGAAAGGGTCATCTTCAAATGGGGGGTCCATGGCCTCGTGACTGGGATCACTCGGTACTTGCCCCGAACTAAGTGATGCTTCATGGACTTGAATCATATGATAGCCCTGGTGGGAATAGAAGCTCAGAGATGACTCAGTCTTAGCTTAGGCTGCAGGGCATCGGTGACTGTCAAGAATCCAGCCGCTTGGGCTAGCATCTTTTTTAGACGCTTCCACTATGACCTGCTGAGGCTGGTGCTGTCGAGCTCTGTTTAGAGCGTCAAAGTATGGGCACTATTGAGCTGCACCTGTGAAAGAAATAGAAGAGGATGGAGGAGAAGAAGAGTTAGAATGTTCTGGGTGGCTTTTTACTTCGTCATCAGAATTGGATGTGCACAGGGGGTATTTTAAGTCTTGCCTCAGCTCTGACCGTTAGGGGGTGCTTTTAGTGTTGTCACCTGCATTGGATGAATCCTGAGCAGTTGATGGCACAAGAACGTCCACCTATTTGGACAAAGGGATAATGCGAGTTGCGCTTAGGAGGAAGTCCCGCAAGGTTGGCAGTGGAGGAAGGGGCCTAAGAAATTCTTTTTCAACTGGTGGTTGAGGAATGTGATTCCTTCAACGAGCTGATATGGGCCCTCGTCTCCTTTTGGATCCCTGAGGAGGTGTTTGGTTTGCCCTATCGGACTGGTGAGTAGTCTTAGCTTGGTGGACTGCGTCACGCTTCAAAGACTTGAGCTTACTTTGCCCATGATAGACTTCCCAGGGTTGAGAAGTCGAGGGCTTTGAGGGGTCCAGTATATGCTCATAGGGGGCATGTAATGGGGCTTCCTCTTGAACAAGAGCGATGGCTTGGAAGTGTTATGAGAGGACAACACAAATAATGTGGCCTTGCTGAACTTTCTTAGTGACTACAGCTTCGAACTCAGAGCATTCTTTCATCTCGTAGCCCCATACTTGGTGATATGGACACCAGAGTTGTTCCATTCCCTAAGCAAGATGCATAGGCTGCCTATCGGGCTTGGGAGTGACGAGACCCTATTGGAGCATTGCCTCGAAGAGGTCCTACAGAGTGTCTTGATTTGTGTTTCCCTGGGCTTGTGTCGGGAGGCCTTTTCGCACTGGCGGAGCAGGGACTAGAGGGTGTTTTTCTGGGTTACCATGAACTTCTAGGCATTATTGCATCTTCTTTGCCAAGAGCTCATGGAAGCCAGTGCATTTGCTTAAGTCATGGTATCGTACCAGGTGATATGAGCACCAGAAGTTCTTAGTTCCTGGGGGCAGGAACTTGGGCTGCCTCGTCCGCTTCGGCGTGACGAGTCCTTCTTCGAGCATTATGGAGAATAGTGCACGGCGGATAGCAGGTGCTTCGTTGTCCTCTAGATTTTCACTATGTGGGCAGCCTCAGTTGCCCCGAATCCTTTCTTTAACTCTTCGAGCTTTATCTAGCCCTTGTTAATAAGCGATTTGATACAGTCTTTGAGTGTATAGAAATCTTGAGTGGGGTGGCCTACACTCTTGTGATAGGCGTAGTACCTCTCATTTGTCTCCTGCCCAGCCAGCTCTGGGGTTTTGACCTCTGGTAGCAGGATCATATTCTGCTCTAGTAGTAACCAAAGCAGCACAGGAACCCACTCCTTCTCGAAGGGGTACACCTTGTTCTTGTGCTGGATCCAAAAGTCATTTGGATTTATATTCTTAAGGGGCGGAACCATATTGTGGGGATGCTTTTTACCCCCAGCCTGAGGTGTTTGTGCCTTGAAGAGGTCCAAGGTTTGAGGGGCGGCGTTCTTAGTGTCAATCATGGTGACAGCCGCACTAATCACTACTTTTTGCTAGTTGCCCCGACTGTTGGAGTGGGAATTCGAGCTAGAGGGTTGCTGACGAGATTCACCATGGTGCATGGCCAAACACTCTATACGAACAGCTTTGGAGATGAGCTCTGACATGGAGGGTGGATTGGAGGCCTCAACATGTAGGGCAATCTAGGGCAGCATGTTTCCTATGCAGGTCTGGACTGCTTCTTTTTCAGTCATGGGAGTGGCATGAAAGGTTGTCAACTCTCTCCATCGGGTGATAAACTTGTCAACCGGCTCGTGAGGGTCTTGAGTTAAAGTGAGGAGCTCGATGGTTTCCATGTTCCTTTGGACTTCGTAGCAGTGTTGGTAAAACAACTACTCCATTTCTTATCATGTGTGCACCGAGTTGGGAGGTAGCCGAGCATACCACTGCAAGGCTAGCCCTTTGATATTCTCGACGAACTGGTGGAGGGGGAGTCGCCCGTCAGTTTCTGTATCTCGAAAAGCTGCTTGGAAGTGAGCAGTATGCTGGTGTGGGGATGTAGTATCGTTGAATAGGGGGAGCTTCCCTTTTTGGTAGTTTGGGGGAAATGGCATCTGATCGATGTACGAGGGGTACGGATTTTGGTAAAGAGGCGCCTCTTGCATGCTCGGGACCTTGTTCTTGAGACTGTGGTTCACCATGGCATCGATATCTGCATGCGAAACTATGTGGGAAGAAGAGCTGCCTTAGGAGACCGGTGGAGGAGTTTTCCTGGTAACCGTGTCTTCACCAGATGGAGAATCGGTCTCATTGTTAGAAGAAGGGGACCTGGAGGCTTCTAGGGGATCCATCTTTTCGAGGATGGACTGCATCATTACCTTGAACTTGTTCATTCGCCCTTCTTGGGAGTCATCCGACTCGTTGATCACCATGACACTGACAGTTTCTTCTGGAAGGTCAGTGCCAGGTGGAGTAGTGGATTGCCGAGGTTGACGAGTCATACGACGAAAATCGTTCCATAGGGGTTCAGCATGCCCCGATTGGACTCGAGCCTTGTATGTCGATCGCGTGTGAACCGGTTCTTGACGGTCTTAGAACCGTGGCTTCTTGGCAGTAATCGCATTGCTCAGGTTCTTGAGTTCAAAGAGCGAAGAAGGGATTGTGAGGTAAGAGGTCCCCAAGAGTGGTAACCTCAACTGCCTTAAAGGCTTCTTTGCTTATCTTGAGGCTACCGTGGACTTCGCTCAAGAATCGAGCCTGAGATTTTGACTACCCCGCTTTTCTTGAGCACGCCAGGGCTGTGTCCATTAGTTGGGGTAGAGAATAAAGTCCAAGGATGGTGGGTAGTCGGGGTTGCTGCATTGGAGACTACAGGCTTCTGTTAGACATCTGGCCATTGCCTCAAATTCCTTGTGAGGCCCAGGTGCATGCCTAACCTGAGGCGGCGGACTCAAGATGGTACTCTTAAGGAAAACCTTTGAGTACCAAGTCTCAAGGTGCTTGCCTGGTGAAGGAAAAGTGATAGAAGAATGAAATGGTTCATGACTCCACCTGAGAGGAACTTGCAAAGTCGGGCCTTGTGCGCCTTTAGGATTTGCTGTCCGGGAGACTTGGGGGTCAGCCTGGGCTCGGTCAGCTAGTTCGACCGTAGGAGATTGAGGCCCATGAGCTTGTGTCTGTGAGGGATCGGGAGGGAGCATATCTCTTACAGGGTGAAGATGTGTGTACAGAGAGGGAGGACAGAGCGGTCGGCCCTCGTGTGCTCGAGCTGGCTCAAAATTAGCACTGCCCTGAGCTATGGGATGCAAATGTATGACGCGTGATGAGTTCGGCCTGAGAAGGCCTAGCCCTGGAAGCGAGCTCAAGGTAGCATGCAAGTTGCCCCGAAATGTTGCTTGAGTGGATGAACCATGAGCCTTCACGTGTGTGCAAGAGGTGGAGGCTGGTGGGTCTCCTCCTTTATGTGCCGAGCCTCTAGGTGTCGAGGTTCGAGGTGGTGAAGAAGTATGGGGGGTTGCCTTATGGCAACCCTCAAGAGTGATGGCAACCTGCTTGCCTTTCGCGATAGCATTTAGGGCAACCTTCCGGTGTACCTCAACAATATGACTAGCAAGGGACTTGTCAGCAACAGGGTGCGTGCTGTGTGCGGTAGAAGAAGTGCTACCAATGGGAGGGGCCTTGGTGAAGGGTCCACCAGGGCGAGGAAGTGGGGAGCCAAGGACCTTTAAGTCCCCTCTCGCACCAATGCAGGAAAGAATCTGGGAGTCAGACTATGAGTCCTGACTCAGAAGAAGTGTGGGGAAAGAAGCTTGAGTAGTTCGCTTCCCTGGGATAGTCACAAGTCCAGGGATGAGAAAATCCCCAACTCTGATGAACGGGTTGAATAACCCAGATGCCATAGAGTGTAATGCAAAAAGTAAAATGGGATACTATTCAAACAAGAGAGAACCAACGAAGGGGTAATAAGACCCCAGTGGAGTCACCAAGATGGTAAGGTGCCTCGATCTCACCTCCCTAGAGCTAGGTGATCGGGTGATATGTGTATCGGATTCGAAAGACCCGAGACCTGAGATCGCTCTCGGGAACCTTGTTCAAAAACAAGGGCAGGTGTCCAACTAGTGCGAGAGGAATTTTGGATATGTGGATGTGAGGTGGGGACCAACGTCACCTAGGTCTATGACTCACTCGAGCTAACTCCCGTAGGCATCCTTTTAGGTCACGATGAAAAACCCCCCAGCTACTTCAGTTGGTTCGAAGTTGTCTACGATAGATGCACAACAAGGTGAGACCCCTACGGGCGGTAATAGGCATCGCTGTATGTGCTTCTCATAGAGAGCCAAAGACAAACGAAGAGAGAGAAGAAAAGGCTCACGCATGGCACTGCCATCACCATGCACGACCTGTGAAGCTACAGGAGCTGGGAAGAAAGAAAGAGGAAGAGGCATGCACGACACTGCCACTACCATGCATGGCCTCTGAGGGAAGCTCAGACGAAGAAGAAAAAATGAAAGAAGAGAGAGAAGGAGAGAGAGAAGAGGAAAATAAAAGAAAATAAAAGAAGAGAGAGAAAGATTTATGTCACAACCTCACCCCCTGACCCCTGTCGGATGGCGACAGACTGCGGGATCGTGACCGGAGGTCATGAACGTCACTCAGGTGGGAGTGGCTCAATGCATGAAAACGTGGAATCAAGAGGAAACCATGAAAGAAAGCTAGAATAAAACCATTCATCAACCAAAGAATAATTCAAAAGTACAGCCATCTCATTCATATCAGTGTAAAAAGTCTTTACAATTCCTTCAAGGCACTATTGGCCAAAACTACACAAAATGAGATACACCACGCATTATTGAGACATCCCAAAACATACAATGAAAGTCTTCAAAGGACAGCTTGTTAACCTCTTGACTTAGAAAGCTTCAAATCCCCAAATGGTCACCCAACTTATGCACATGTGTCAACACTCTTCACTCTACAGTTCTGAAATAAGATGAAATGAGCTAAAAGCCCAATAAGCAGATGTACACCATTGCATTCCAACTAGCATGATAGTGATAAAAAAATACGCAACACACACATACATACATATACACATGTATCAAATAAAGTACCACAACATGCTCCTCACACTCTAACAAAAATGTGAGAAAGGCAGTTCAATATATATAATGCTTAAGTCACAATCACCTTTCTTAAAGTAGGGTAATAGAGATAGCAGATCACAATTAAAGTTAAAAGCTCGTGAAAAAAATGTAAATGAGTCAGGAAAACAAATCTATCTACTCCTGAAGTAGAAGCCACATCGGTCAGGCTAAGCTAATCCTGAACTTGGGACTTCTACCCTCACTCAGGAGGGTGGACCATGACAAGTGGAAGACCCACTTTGTAAGGCCCTCACACACACAAAAATCCCCAACATACTTTGGGGTTTTCGATAGGTAGAGGCCTTGCAAGACACTACCCTCTCCTTGTGCCCTTTTGGTGAGAGGGCATTACACTACCATTAGATGTCCCAATGTGTAGTGCTCACATAGATTGAGGGGGAGCGACCCGCCCAACTACTCACATCCTGAGTCCTGTCCTATCATGGGGAGTCAGGGAAAATTCGCAGCTGCTAACACCATCATTCACATAGTAGGTGCCCTTTCACATAACATAATAACATAAGCATCATAATACCACCATTCACACAGTCGGTATCCATTCACATATAGCATGAGCATTATGATACCATCATTCACATAGTAGGTATCCATTCAAATATAGCATAAGCATTATGATACCATCATTCACACAGTAGGTATCCATTTACATATAACATGAGCATCATGATACCATCATTCCACAGTAGGTATCCATTCACATATAGCATAAGCATTATGATACCATCATTCACACAGTAGGTATCCATTCACATATAGCATGAGCATTATGATACCATCATTCACACAATATGTATCCATTCACATATAGCATAAGCATTATTAAGATTCTACAATTCATATCGTAATAGGGCAATCTAACCGGCGCTGGCCTTTTTTTCCAACTCACCTGACATTAGCACTTCCAACCGACGATGGCCTCTTCTCCAACTCACCAGGCACTGGTCTCTTCCAACCAGTGCTGGCCTCTTCACTTAAATCCACCTGACACTGGCTCTTCCAACTGGCACTGGCCTCTTCTCCAACTGACCAGGCGTTGGCTCTTCCTACTGGCGCTTGTCTCTTCTCCAACGCACACTGCGCTGGCTTTTCCAACCGGCACTAGCCTCTTCTCCAACTCCCATGGTGTTGGCTCTTCCAATCGGCATTGGCCTCTTCTCCAACTCACCCAGCGTTGGCTCTTCCAACCAGCGCTGGTTTCTTCTCCGTCTCACTCGACACTGGCTCTTCCAACTAATGTTGTCCTCTTCTTCAGCCTTCCTATCCCGACATGCCTTCTAACTGGTCAAGAAAAATTTTGGGTCATCAGACCATCCCCCGCTAAAAAGGATTTTTTCCTCAAAATCTTTAGTAGAATAAATGGGGGTACAAGGCCCATATTTCATCTTCTCGCTTCCACTTGGATTCTTCCCTTGAGTGATAATGTCATAAAACATGTACTAGATGAATCTCCTTGTGACGTAATAACTGGACTCTTCTATCCAGTATCTGAATAGGTTGTTATATAAAAAAGTTAAATCCCCCCTGATCGGGATCGGCTCATACTTTAGGACATGGGATGGATCGGGCTCATACTTTCTCAATAATGACACATGAAAATGAACATTAGCCAACTCGGGTGGTAGGGCCTATCGATATTCCATGACTCTAATTCTTTCTAAAATATCAAAGGGTCCAATAAACCGTGAACGCAGTTTCCCCTTCATGCCAAATCTCATTATGCCCTTAGTTGGTGATACTTTCAAAAAAACCCGATCACCCACCACAAATTCAAGTTCCCTTCTCCGATTGTCAGCATAACTATTCTACTGACTTCGAGTCGTTCTAAATCTTGCCTGAATCAAAGCGATCTTTTCTGAGGTCATTTAAACAATCTCTGGTCCCAACAGTCTTCTCTCACCAACCTTATCCCAACATATGGGCGATCTACACTTCCTCCCATACAATGCCTCAAAAGGCGACATTTGGATACTGGCATGGAAACTATTGTTATAAAAAAATTCTATCGGGGACAAGTGATCATCCCAATTTCCCTTGAAATCTGAATCACAAGCCCTCAACATATCTTCCAAGGTCTATATGGTCCTTTCGGATTGTCCATCAGTCTGGGGATGGAAAGCTGTACTGAAAGTAAGTTTGATCACCATAGCCAACTGTAGACTGTTCCAAAACCTTGAAGTAAATCTGGAGTCTCTATCGGACACAATAGTAATAGGCACCCATGCAGTCTTACAATCTCCTTTATGTATAATTGGGCCAACTTATCCATGGTATAAGTAGAACGGACTGGCAAGAAATGAACAGCTTTAATGAGCACGTCAACAATGACCCAAATACTATCATGCACCGAACTTGATCTCGACAGGCCGGACACGATGTCCATAGTTAGGTGACCCACTTCCATTCTGGCACAGGTAAGGGCTATAATTGTCCTGCAGGTTTTTGATGTCTGGCTTTCACTTGCTGATAGATTAAGCACTTGGAAACAAATTGTGCTACCTCTCTCTTCATTTTATTCCACCAAAAGACTCTTTTTAGATCCTGATACATCTTTGTATTTCTTGGATGCACTGAATAACGGGTGTGATGTGCCTCTTCTAAAATAGCCCTTGTTACCTTCTCATTGTTAGGAACATAAACCCGCCCTTTGAATCTCAACATCTCATCACTGCTCAAGACAAAGTCCTCCTTAACATCTGATTTTATTTCCTCAAAAATTTTCATGAACTGAGGATCCTTCTTTTGCACTACCCAGAGTTGTTTAAAAAGATGTGGCTCTATTATCATACATGAAATTATTCCCTTCCTAGCATCAAGGGGCAGAGCTGGATGCCACTCTACTGCATCTTCTAGTAGCATCATCTCTCGGACCATCATGTAAGTTATTGACACCACCGACTTCCTACTTAAAGCATCTGCCACAACATTGGTCTTACCTGGATGGTAGTTGATGGTACAATCATAATCATTGAGCAAGTCCATCCATCTTCTTTGTCTCATATTCAATTCTTTCTGAGAGCATATGTATTTGAGGCTCTTATGATCGGTTAACACTTTAAATTGAGTTTCATACATATAATGTCTCCATATTTTTAGGGCAAAAACCACCGCTACTAGTTCCAGATCATGGGTGGGATAGTCCTACTCATAGGCTTTAACTGCTTAGAGGCATAGGCTATGACCTTTTCCCTTTGCATCAATAGACACCCAAGCCCTTTTATGTGAGGCATCAGTATAAACTACAAAATCTTCATTCCTCTCAGGCAAGGTCAATATCGAGGCTGTAGTTAATCTTTTCTTCGACTCTTGAAAACTTCTCTTGCAGTTATCAAACCACGCAAACTTGATTTCCTTTTGGGTATAAGAGGGTTAGGGGAAGTGTTATCTTCAAGAATACCTCTACGAAACGCTTGCAATACCCTGCCAGTCCTAGGAATTTGTAAACTTCAGATACATTCATTGGTCTCTCCCATTTAAGCACAACCTCGATCTTGCAAGGATCAACTAGTATCCCATCTTTGAAAAGCCATGCTTGGAAGCTAGAACTCACTCTTATTGAGCTTAGCATACAACGTTTCCACGCTTAGAGTCTGGAGGACCATTCTTAAATGTTGCTCATGATCTGTCTGATTCCTAGAATACACCAAAATATCATAAATAAAGACCACCACAAAATCATCCAGAAAGGGTCTAAAACCTATATTCATCAAATCCATAAAGATAGCTGGGGCGTTCTTCAATCCAAATAGCATGACTAAGAACTCGTAGTGGGCATAACGGGTTTTGAATGCGGTCTTGGAGATATCACATTCCTTAACATGTAGTTGGTTGTACCCAGACCGAAGATCAATCTTTGAAAATACTTGGGGCCCTTGCAGTTGATCAAATAAATCATCGATTTTGGGCAAAGGGTATTTAGTCTTTACTGTAACCTGATTCAACTGTCTATAATCAATGCATAGCCTTAAAGACCCATCTTTCTTTTTCACAAAGAGAACTAGTGCGCTCCATGGCAACACGCTAGGTCGGATGAACCCCCTATCCAACAATTCCTACAATTGTTCCTTCAGTTCTTTAACTTAGTTGGGGCCATCCTATAAGGCGCCTTTGAAATAGGAGTAGTACCAGCGGCCACCTCTATTTCAAATTCGATTTCTCTAACAGAGGGCAGAGAAGGTAACTCTTTAGGGAAGACTTGTGGATATTCTCTCACTACCGGTATCTCGTCCAATTTCGACTGAACACCCCGATTTTCTACTACATAAGCCAAGTATCCAACACATCTTTTAGCCAACATGCGAGAGGCCCGAAGGGCTGAGATGATGTGTAAAGGAGAAACATCCTTAATGCCCTTAAAATGCAGTTCAAGTTGATCCGGGCATCTAAAAGTTACAGTCTTATCAAAACAGCTCATTGTAGCATAGTGGTTTGACTATCAATCCATACCCAAAATGATATCAAAATCCTGAACATCCAAAAGTGTCAAATCTAGAGGCAACAAAGGCCCTTCAATCACAATCCCACGCTGTTTATATATCATATCAGTTTCTATTGATTCTCCCATAGGTATACATACTATCAAAGTCCAAACAAGTCGTACAGGTTTAACATTCAAATGACATGCAAGGTGTGGTGCAACAAATGAATGGGAAGAACCAGGATCAATTAAAACTCTTGCTTCAATTCCACACACAAAAAGCGTACCTCGAATCACAGAGGTTGATGCCTTGGCTTCTTGCTCGGTCAAGGCGAACACCTGCCCTTGAATCTTTGGTCTGTGATCTGATACTTTGACAGGGCAGTCTTTTATTAAATGGGACAATTCACCGTACCAGAAGTAGACCTTGATCTTTCTGAAGCATCCAACCGTCGTATAGTTCCCTTATCCACAGTGGGGGCAAGCTGGGCCTCGATTGACCCTTACATTATTTGGGACAACCACGGGATCCTGACACCACCTTGATAGTTTCTCCCCTTCCACTCTCTCCTTGGAGGGGGTTGTGTCTTCTTCTTAAAACTCCTGGATTGGGTGACACCCAACCTTCCATATCTTCTTGCCCAAAAATCATCATCATCTCTCTCCATCTTTAGGGTCAGGTCCAGCAGCAGGGCAAAGGTTTGCTGCAATAATCCTACTTCTTATATCAGGCCTAAGGCCCCTCTCAAATTTTCTAGCCTTTCGCGACTCAGTTCTAACAATATCGTGCATATCTTGAGAGTTCAGCAAATTTCGTTGCATATTGCTCAACAGACATCCTCCCCTGTTGCATCTCTATGAATTCTACCTCCTTCTTTCCCTTACGGAGTCAGGGAAGTATTTCTCATAAAAGACTTCTAGAAAACTCTCCCAAGTAGTCAAAACTCCTGACCCTTCTCGCGACTGTTTTACTGAGCTCCACTAGTGCTCAGCTTCTCCTTCAAGCATAAAGGTACCCAGCAAGACTTTCAGCTCATCGGTGTAATTTAGAACCTCAAAGATCTTTTCTCTCTGCCATCTCCATCTCTCAGCGTTTTCTACTCCCCCATGCCCTACAAAGCGTGGAGGTGCCATCCTCCTGAATCTATCTGTCATATTACTATCATTCATATCAGGGGCGGTGGTAGAAGGGGCCGACCTAGCTTCCCTCAACACTTGTGTCAAGGCTCCAAAGTTCTGGCGCGTTCACCGAAGGCCTCGGTGTTCTCGTTGCTTGAACTCGTGTTGGTAGTACGAGTCCTCGACATCTCCAACCTAAAATAGAAACACCCAATTACTAGCCTGTCAAAACTACCCTACAGACACTTCTAAGACTCCCTAGGCCAATAATCCTATCCTGGCTACTTTGATACCATAATTGTCATGACCCAACCCCCCTGACCCCCTCCGAAGGGCGAAAGAATGCGGGATCGCGATCAGAGGTTGAGAACGTCACTCAGGTGGGAGTGGCTCAACACATGAAAATACGGAATCAAGAGCAAATCATGAAAGAAAGCAAGAATAAAAACCTACATCAACCAAAAAACAATTCAAAAGTATAGCTATCTCATTCATATAAGTGTAAAAAGTCTTTACAATTCCTTCAAGTCACTACTGGCTCAAAATACACAAAATGAGGTACATTACTGAGACATCCCAAAACATACAATGAAAGTCTTCAAAGGATGGCTTTTTAACCTCTTGACTTCTAGCTTCAAATCCACAATGGTCACCCACCTTAAGCACAGGTGTCAACACACTTCACTCTATAGTTATGAAATAAGATGGAATGAGGTAAAAGCTCAGTACGCAAATGTACACCATTGCATTACAACTAGCATGATAGTGAGAACAAAATATGCCGCACACACATACGTACATATACACATGGATCAAATAAAGTCCTTCAACATGCTCCTCACACTCTAATAGAAATGTGAGAAGGGTAGTACAATATATATAATGCATAAGTCACAATCACCTTTCTTAAAGTAGAGTAATAGAGACAGCAGATCACAGTTACAGTTAAAAGTGTGCAAAAAGCGTAATAAGTCAGGCAAATAAATTTATCTACTCCTGAAGTAGAAGCCACATCGGTCAGGCTAAGCCAATTCTGAACTTGAGACTTCTACCCTCATGAAGGAAGGTGGACCATGACAAGTGGAAGACCCACTTTGTAAGGCCCTCACATACACACAAACATCCCCAACGCTCTTTGGGGTTTTCGATAGGCATACGCCTTACAAGACACTACCCTCTCCTTACACCCTTTTGGTGAGAGGGCATTACATTACCATTAGGTGACCCAATGTGTAGTGCCCACATAGATCTGGGGGGGAGTGACCTTCCTAACTACTCATATCCTGAGTCCCATCCTATCATGAGGAGTCAGGGAAAAATCGCAGCTACTAGCATCATCATTCACACAGTAGCTGCCCTTTCACATAACATAATAGCATAAGCATCATGATACCATCATCCATACAGTATGTATCCATTCACATATAGCATGAGCATTATGATACCATCATTCACACAGTAGGTATCCATTCACATATAGCATACGCATTATGATACCATCATTCACACAGTAGGTATCCATTCACATACAACATGAGCATCATGATACCATCATTCACACAATAGGTATCCATTCACATATAGCATAAGCATTATGATACCATCATTCTCACAGTAGGTATCCATTCACATCTAGCATGAAGATCATGATACCATCATTCACACAGTAGGTATCCATTCACATATAGCATAAGCATTATTAAGATCATGCAATTCATATCACAATAGGGCACTCATCATAATCATGCTTCCATGTCATGGCAAAGCATAACTTCATTATCATGCATGCACACGAGCGCTCACAATTGGGGTCCTAACTTTTGGACTATTTAGAATTTGAAGATGGTTCCAAAGAAATTTCGTACCAAACACACCTATCCCTCACTTGGGAGTGGTTTAAAGACAACAGGATTTCGTTTGACCTCTTGAAGGTTCAAGAAAATGAGGGTTAACTAACTGCCCTCTGCTGCGTACAGTGGACCGCAACGTACCCTACTTCATATCATCATAATATTCAAATCGTATGGTAACACGTGATAGGTACAAAATAAAAGTTTAATTCCAGACGTATATATTTCTAAAAAATCAATTTTGAAAGCATTTGGATTCCATTTGGTTGTTCGAAAATTCATGGCAAACAAGGTGATAGTTCTGATCTTCATCGATACTGCCCACAGTGATATACCTTCATAAAGAAAGTATAATTTTCAATCTATGAAGCTTTTAAAAATAGTTTCCACATGAAAATTTTAGCCCATTCAAAGATCTTTCATATGGCTATGGTTTGGCTAAAAATGAACTTCATTTGATTTGATAAAATCAGTTACCACAGTGGTATTAAAGAAAATCCAAGAAAACAATCAATAATGATATACCTTCCCATTTTGAAATATAAATTCATTTTCATACATAATTTCAGCAATAGTAAAAACAAACATTTTACTAGACTCGTATATCTTTCTAATTTCAGCAATAGTAAAAACCTCACTCAGGTGGTTTGAGGTTAATCGGGCCCCATTTGTCTGTTCAAAAGTCTCCTACAAGAACATGCAAACTTCTGGAATTTCGCAGTGGCATACAACATGTCTCAAGCATACATTCCATGATCTGCATTTCATGGTGAGGCACATGATAACAACCATTCTCTCACAATGTAAACACACACAAAATCATGCATACCGTGCATTTCTTATATAATCTTAGAATCATGCATTCATTCTTGACATTCACCATTATCATAGAACATGAGCCCCAATTTCTAAATAAAAAGGTGCAAGGATTTTCTTACATCACATACACTTTCATTCTCATTTTACATGCATAAACTTCCATGCATCCTTTCGACTATCATGCAATGGTGATGGATCTACTTACCTAAACAACAATGGTGACTTCTCCACTCCTCTTCTCACAGCTCTCACCCACCCAAAAGTGGCTGCCCACGAAAAGTCACTTCCTCACACCTTGTGTCTTAGAGAGAGAAATGAAGTAAGAATGAGTGGCATGGGTGAGGAAGTGGGCTTAAGTGCTCTTGGGTTGAGATGGCTGGCCAAGTGTTCCCAAAAGACTGTAAAATCTTGACATGTGGCACTCAATCAGCATGCATATAACAAGGCGCATACACAACTCATGCATGTCAAAGACACAGCCAGCGCTACACACAAATCCCGGCGCTAGCCTCTTCCAACCGGTGCTGGCCTCTTCTCCAACTCTCTTGGTGCTGGCCCTTCCAACCAACGCTGGCCTCTTCTCCAACTTACCCGGCATTGGTCTCTTCCAATCGCACTGGCCTCTTCACACAAATCCACTCAACGCTGGCTCTTCCAACTGGTGCTGGCCTCTTCCCCAACTCACCCGATGCTGGCTCTCCCAACCGGCACTAGTCTCTTCTTCAACACAACCGGCGCTAGCTCTTCCAACCGACGCTGACCTCTTCTCCAACTCACCCGACGCTGGCTCTTCCAACTGGTGCTGACCTCTTCTCCAACTCACCTAGCGTTAGATCTTCCAACCAGCGCTGGTCTCTTCTCCAACTCACTCGACACTGGCTCTTCCAACCGACACTGGCCTCTTCTTCAGCCTCCCTATCCTGACATGCCATCTAACTGATCGGGAAAAAGTTTGGGTCGTCACAATTTACCTTGACGCTAAGGGTACCAATCTGAAAGTTTCTCAAGTATTCCTCTCACTCTCCAAATGTGACCCAACAATAAGAAGGAATGGAAATTTTATTAAGCAAAAATTATCTTTTACAAAGAGTCTGCGTACAATGGTAGTACGTGGTATATAGAGTTGTGCACAAACATGGGTGGATTGATCAAAATTAAACCTAATTGCTACAAATTAAGATTTAACTGAATTAAAAGAAATTAGAAAATAGGGTGTAAAATGACTGATTTGCCCCTTTCTAACAAATTGTTGAATTTCAAGACAGTCCATGCTACTGCCCTAGAACTTGTGTGATCTTTCATGGATGATCCGAGGTTGTTCTGATGCCCGTTTAATCGAAAGATGGTTGTTTTCTTATAGGGCTCGGCTTGACGATCAATTTGATACCAACTTCGGGCCATGGATCGTGTTTTTAGGCCACAATCATGTGACTTCATATTTGAATGAATCTTGCAAACTTTGTATCGATAGTGTGTTTGTTTCTTGATTTTTTTCCATAATTTCTTCACTGGATCACACTGAGAATTCCTTCATGATTGCATGGCAACAAATGCAACTCGATTCCGTGTCCGGACGAGGATTTCACAACTTTTGAGTTTTGACCGGAATCTGGAATTCTGGCACCAAAATTTACAGTCACTTTGTTGGCTTCATATACAAATTTCGACTGTTCATTATGTAAGGGGTGCAGGCCAGAGATAGCCTTAGACCTTACGCATGTGATGGAACTAGTTTCACGTCGATCGGGTTCGCGAGCGCCATGATTTGGTCGCTCGAGTAAGGCATGATGATGATGATTTTCCTGCAACTTTCTTCACAGATTAGCAATTTCTCTTTAGCTTTTCTTCGCTCTCGGGCATCGTCACTAGACGTGCCACATATTGAAACGCTCGTCTTGATGAGACGAACATGCTCACAAAATTTGAGCACGATCCAACTCGAGATGAGTAAGATATGAGCATCAAAATTCACTATTCATGATGCCCATGTAATGGAGTTTAGTTGCAGGGTAGCCGTACGGGAATAGTGTGTGGCTCCTCCTATCTCGATCTTTTACCTATAACTTCTTCTTCGAGTGTCTGTTTAAGCTGAAATTTGACCCCTGGGGGTTTTCAACCGTGCCAGATCTAATGGCGCTGGTCTCCATAGCAATTCGACGTACCAAAAATATAGCTCTATTTATTGGTCCATTTTAGGGTGCTAGAGGCTGATTCTATCGAAATTGTTTCTTGGTCTGCACTGCCTTAGACATGTTGGATTGCAACAAAACTTAACAGGTGTCCTTTTGAAGTACTTATGAAGATCTTGACCAGTTCTAGGGCCATTCCGAGAATGTCGAAATTTCCACTGTATGTTAGGCTTTATTGACCGGCTTCTCCCTTTATTCCGCATCGGGGACCCATGGTGATGAAAGTTTTCTTCCAGAACACATCTATAACAAACCACGTAATTCCTGGTGTTCTTTTTATGTTAATTATTTTCTACTTTAAATTTGTTGCTTGTTGCACGTTGCTTGCTTTTTTAACATGTAATTTTTTTGCCAAAAATCAACCTATAGGGTTTAGAGCTTCAGCTCACAACAAGTGGTATTAGAGCTTGGTTTGGGGTTGTCGATATGGCGGTAAAAGTTTCGAATGCAAAATTCAAAGTGGAGAAATTTGATGGCAAAAATAATTTTGGAATTTGGCAAACAATGTTCAGAATTTGCTAGTGCAACATGGTTTACATAAAGTTCTGACAGGAAAGTCAATGAAACTAGAATCCATGTCTGATGAGGACTGTGAAGACTTAGATCTGAGGGCTATCCGCACTATTCTATTGTTTTTATCGAATGAAGTGCTATTTAATATCTTCAATGAGGATTCAGCATCAAGTCTTTGGTCGAAGCATGAGAGTGACGAAGTTCCTCACAAATCGATTGTTTTTTAAGCAAAAATTATACACCTTGAGGATGAATGAATGTACATATATCCATGAACACATTAATTACTTTAATAAAATTATTTGTGAATTATTGAATTTTATTATCCTCTGTCCCTCATTCGTATGAGCATCTAGTCACAACATTGCTTTATGAAAAAGATATCATAGAGATGGAGGATGTGACTTTGACTCTTCTCTCTAATAATGATTTGATGAAGAAACATGATAATGCTTAGCCACATGCAGATAGTTTAATGGCTAAAGTGAGATCTGTTGAGAAAAGTGGAAAGAGACATGAAAAACAGGGTTGGTCTAGATCCATAACCAGATCAAGAAGAAGTAATATTTATTGTAATTACCGTAAAAAAAAAAGACATGTAAAGAATGATTGTTGGAAACTCAAAGAGAAAGAAAGAAGAGCTTCTGATGCAGTCAATATGGTTGATGGAAGCTCAGTAAATGGACCAGATAATGTGTTGTCGATCTCGACAAATTGTGACAACTCTAAAGACTCATGGGTTCTTGATTCACGATGTTCTTATCATACGTGTCGTCACCATCATTGGTTCATCGCATATAAGAGCATTGATAGTGAAACAGTTTTGATGGGAAATGATGCGGCTTGCGAGACCATTGGTGTTGGGACAATTGCTATCAAGATGTATGATGAAGTTGTCAAAACCTTAATTAATGTTAAACATGATCCAGATTTGAAGAAAATCTTATTTTTCTGGGTATCGTAAACTTCAATGACTGCAAATTTGTTGGAAAAGGTGGAGTTCTAAAGATTATAAAGGGTGCTCTGGTTGTGATGAAAGGCAAGAAGATGATAACGAATTAATATATGCTACTTGGGAATACTATCACAGATAGAGCAACAATTTATGTATCTAATGATGGTGATTCTGACTTGAATCAGTTGTGGCATATGCGATTAGGCCAGATGGGTGAGAGAAGTTTGGCGGAACTTAACAAACTCAAAATGATCAATGACATAAAGAAGTACAAGTTGGACTTCTGTGAGCAATGTGTTTATGTTAAGCAGTGTAGGGTGTAGTTTCGCATGTCAGAACATACCACAAAAGGTATTCTTGACTATATTCATTCAAATGTTTGGGGCCTACATCGATGTCTCATAAGGAAGATCTTTATACTTTGTTTCCTTTATAACTGATTTCTCAAAGAAAGTGCGGATTTACACATTGAAGAAAAAGGCAAACGTATTTAATACATTCAAGCAGTGGAAAGCAATGGTCGAAAGACAGACTGGAAAGAATGTCAAGTGCTTGAGGACTAATGGTGGAGAGTACACTTCAGCGGAGTTAGTGAATTTTTGCAAGAGTGAAAGAATTGTTCTTAACTACACCACTTCGAAGAAGCCGCAACATAATGGAGTTGTTGAGCACATGAATTTGACACTTCTAGAGAAGACCCATAGCATGCTGAGTAATGCTCGTTTGTCAAAGGATTTTTGGGCTGAGGCGGTCAATACGGCTTGCTACCTCGTCAATAGGTCACCATCTACAACAATAAATTACAAAACACCACAAGATATATGGTCTAGTAAACCTACTGTTTATTCTCATTTAATAATTTCTTGTTGTCATACTTATATCCATGTAAAGGACGATAAGTTGAGTCCAAGGTCAAGGAAGTGTATTTTCCTTGGTTATGCGAATGGGATTAAATGTTATAGAACGTGGTACTCAGATCCTAAGTCACCTAAGTTTCTTATCAGTTGTGATGTTAAGTTTGATGAATCTGCCCTGTTAAAGTACATTCAGAATGGTGCAGAAAAGGAAACTTGCAGTAGTAGTGATGCATTTGAGGTGGAGTTGACAACCCTAAAAAATACTCCAAATTATGTGCCAAAAATTCCCTGTGAGAGAGTGGAGGAAGATGTTGACCATGAGGAGGTCATTGAATCTACTCCACTTGAGGAAGAGCCTCAATTTAGAAAGGGAAAGAGATTAAAAAAGCCAGTTGTACGGTACAGTTTTGAGGACATAGTGGCTTATGCCTTGGCTACTACAAGCCAAGAGCCATCGACTTTTCAGGAAGCTACACTGGATAGCGACAGTAATAAGTGGAGTGAAGCCATAGATGAAGAAATGAAATCTCTTCAGAAGAATCGTACTTGGGTTCTCGTGAAGTTTCTTAGAGGTAAGGGAGCCATTGGTTGTAAATGGGTTTATATGAAGAAAGATGGTTCACTTGAGACTAGTGGTGATCGATTTAAGGCACGTTTGGTTGCAAAAAGCTATACGCAGAAATAATGCATTGATTATAATGAGTTTTTTTCTGCAGTTGTGAAATACACTTCTATTCGGTTTACTAGCCATAGTTGCATTATTTGATTTGGAGTTAGAGCAACTTAATATCAAGACTGCATTCCTTCATGGAGAGTTAGAAGAACATATTTATATGACTTAGCCATAAGGGTTTATTGTTAAAGGAAAAGAGAACCATGTCTGCAAGTTAAAGAAGTTGTTGTACAGCCTAAAGCAGTCTCCTAGGCAGTGGTACAAACGTTTTGATATATTCATGATTGGACACGGATATGTCAAAAGTAAGTATGACAATTGTGTCTATTTATTAAATTTACTGATGGTTCATTCATCTATATATTACTTTATGTCGATGATATGCTTATTACTATGACGAATCTTTAGAAATCAGTAAATTGAAGACTCAACTTACTAGAGAATTTGAAATGAAATATTTAGGTTCAACCAAAAAAAAATTGGGTATGGAGATTCAAAGAGATGGAAAGTTGGGTAAATTCTGGCTATCTCAGAAAGAGTACATTGAAAAGGTCCTTGTTAGATTCAGGATGAAAAATTCAAAGCCCGTTGGTACACCTATTGCTACACATTTTAAATTGTCGACAACATTTTCTCCTAGTTCAGATGCTAAATAGGGATACATCTCACGTGTTCCCTATGCGAGTGGAATTGGAAGCCTTATGTATGCAATGGTTTGCAATCGTCTAAATATTTCACATATCGTTAGTGTTGTAGCAAGTAAATGGGTAATCCAGGAAAGGAGCACTGACATGCTATAAAATAGATTTTGCATTACCTAAAGGGTATATCAGAGGTGGGTCTGATGTTTGATAGAGATAACAAGCTTGGTGGCATGGTTGTTGGTTATGTTGATGCTGAATTTGTAGGTGATTTAGACTGTAAGAGATCTACTACAGGTTATGTGTTTACACTTGAAGGAGCTCCAATCAGTTGGAGGTTGACGATACAAACTATTGTTGCCTAATCCACGACTAAAGCAGAATACATGGTTGTTACCGAGGTAGTGAAAGAAGTCATTTAGCTAAGAGGGCTTGTAAGCCATTTGGGCTTACAACAGGATGGGACTATTATTTATTACGATAGTCAGAGTGCAATACATTTGGCGAAGAACCAGGTATGTCATACAAGGATGAAGGATATTAATGTCAGACACCATTTTATTCGTGAGATCATAGTTGAAGATGATATCTTATTACAAAAAATTGACACTAAGAAGAATGTTGCAGATATGTTGACAAAGTCGGTTCCATTACAGAGTTCTAGCGATGTTTGGACTTGACTAATGTATTATCAAGGTAAGCGCCTATGAGGGCGCATGTGGGAAAGACGGTTAATGAAATATATTTTTTTGAATTCAAGCCAAGGTGGAGATTTGTTGATTTGTCTTGTATTAAAAGATAAGTCTCAGTTAAGATTCCATAGTTTGTTGGGATGTGAATCCTAAATTTTAGGAAACAAATATTTTTGGATGTCTCTATATTGGTAAGAGATAGGGGTATAAAGATTTTACCCAAACGTGATCTGTCTAGGTTTCCTATTTATTTGGGTAGAGCCTATTGTTTATTATCTAAGTTTATAGGTAAGTCTTACTTAGATTAGGATGACACTTTGAGTCAACATGGATAGAGATAAAATTCTTTTTTGATAAAGTTAGGAAAGTTGAGATTGGTTTGATATGCTGGTCTTTGGGGTTTTATTCTCTCTGAATAAAGATGCTTTCTAGAGAGAGAATGCATGTGTGAAAAAGTAGGCCATACGTTTACCCCAAGTACGCATGAGGGATCGAGAGTTCACGTGTTGAGAAAGAAATTTCTCAAGAAGGTGTGAGGGCTACCTCTTAGTCAGGATTTTATAGGTTAGCCTCATGTTTAGCTAAGATTAGCTAGAGC
Organism: Amborella trichopoda; assembly: GCF_000471905.2. Next base: position 3,282,296 of record NW_006499973.1, on the reverse strand, counting down.
TTGGAGAATCCAAACTAGAAAAATAGAACTTGGGTATTTATTGAGTACTCACCTTGTATGGAATAGTCAAGACTTATGGGACATAAGTTTGTATCTTGACATGAGACCATTCTATGGAATGTGTATTTTCATTTCGTAAGGGAAGCCACTATTCCAAATGCATTATCTGAGTTTAGAAGAGCCAGTACACATGTGTTTTGAGAGGACCCCTATAATGGAGTTAGATTATGTCCCACAGGGGTATACTTGTAATCCATTGAAAGCCGGCTGATCGGAAGTTCTTGCTCAGCAACTTTGATATGACCAATTATGTCTTTCTACTTTAGACTGTGGAACATACATTTGGTTGGTCTGAGACTCAGCGGAACATCCTTCGAGTCTAGCCCAATGGAGTATTGCGATACCTACAGTTATAAGCTTGAGATCAAACTATGCCTTTTTTTCGATTTTATAGTAATTAGAAAAACATAGTAATTGCTCACAAATACTTTAAATATTTATTGTGATTAGTTTTAGATTTTTTATTTGCTAAAAAATGAGGTTTTTCAAATTGTTTGACTCAAATTACACTTTAGTCCTGACCAGAAAGTGCCATGTGGCATCTTAGTGGCCATAGGGATGTCACGTGACACCCAATGCCCCACCCTAGGATTAATGCCCAGTTGGGCACTGATCCCTAGGCCAGGGGGCATTTGGCATTTGGTTGTTTGTTTTATAAGGTTTTGTGTTATGGTGTCTTGTTATATAGTGTTATAACTTAAGGGCCAATTCTTATCACATGTTTTAATTAACTCACACATGGGCTATGCATGGCATGTGTGAATTTTAATTGATTTATTTAATAATATTAAAGAGAAAATGGATTTTCAAATTTGAGTCGAAAGATACCTGCACACACGTGTGAAGGGACATTATCTTTGAATTGATTAGTTTAAAATTTTAGATCTATAATGTGATTGGCTTTGATAAAGTAGAATCTTTTCACATGTGTGAGCTTTGCCAATTACTTCTTTTCCCATTACCCTTGTTAGTTCTCTACTCTAATACATTATTTAAAAACTAAGGGTGTTTTTGTAAGGGTATATTAGATACAATTGGAATAAAAATATGGGTCAAGAACAAAATGGTAAAGTGGCATAACTTAGAGTTAGTGTGAGTGATAATGGTATGAAATCTCATACCTTCATCCTAGTGATTGGATGGGGATGGGTGGCTAGGTACATTAGCCTCATACGTGCTTTTGGATTAGTGCAAAGGGTGTTGATTTAATCCATTGTTACACCCATATTATAAAAGCACATCATAGCTAACTCAACACTTGAACAAATTTTCTAGATCTTTGTGAGAGAAAATTGAAGAGAGAGAGACCTTATGTTTTTCACAAAAGCTTTTAGAGTTCCATTGATGAATTTGGTGATCTTGATGGTAGTCTTCATTTCTTATGTTTGAGTCTATGGTATGCATTCATCAAGATAAACTCCAGTGAACATTTTTTCTATCTTAAGTTCGTGTTCTTAGCATCTATAGTTGCTGGAGTTTTGAATTTACACAAGTTTTATTGATCTTAGATTCCTCACTTGATCATCTTTTCCAACATTCTTATTCATAGTGTGGTCCTGCATGAGTTATAGCCCATATGCATGAGTATCCATCATCATACATAGTATCTTTTGATTACTTTGCTTCAAATCCGTCAAATATCATAGTCACAGTGTGTCATTAAATTTCCAGAAGTTTTTCATCACGTTTTTACTTATGGGGATTCATAAACGTTCTATACAAGTTTGCTTTGGTGGTCCGAGGGACCACTGTGTGTAGTTTGGCCATAACTCTCTCAATTTTGATCTGATCTGATTCAAACCTTATGTATTCTATTTTGGATGATAATTCCAATGTGTTGTGATCTTAAGACGTTATTTCAAGGTTAGTAATTTCTTCCTATTTGGATTAAACATTCTTGTAGGATTGAACCACTTTTGCACAATCCAAAGGGACAAAATTAAGTCCTCATAGGGCCCGATTGCATGGCCTCGACACAAAGGGTTTGAAACATGGATTTTCGATATTAATTTGGAATTCTTGTTCCCTATTTAGTTGATTTTATTCCTTGGAATTTTGTTTGGAGCAGTTATATGTTGTATTTAAGCTTTGGAACATAGTTTATGTAATTTGTGCTTTGAAATTGTAATTCATAAGCTAGTCTTACTTTATATGTAATTGCCCCATAAGGGGTTGGTATTTGATTTTATTTACAGTCATTTTACAAGGCTAGAAATGGATGTAATTGCTATTTAAATGACTGTTGCTTATTCACTTAGCTTGGTTTTAAGTAAGTGGCTTGTTGAAGGTATCAATTTTGCCTTGTATTTCCACTTGAAAATTTTCTCTAGTCTTTGTATCCACTATCATTACTCACAGTTATGGCAAGGGCTCATAATTTACTATCAAAGCTGGCTAATAAAAAGTGGAATCTCAATCCTAGTAGATATTACTATAATGTAAGGGGAACTTCTATATGTACATGTACACTATCCCTCTATAGGGTTTCTACCAGAATGCGGTTGGTATAAGTACATGTTGTGCGAAAAAATTTTCAGGATTTAGTCCTCACTCTCACGAGCAAAAATCCCCACACAGAAGTGTTGGAATATATTTTTCATCAACATGGGGCCCTCGCTCAATAAAGGCCTAGCAAGTAGTGGAAATTTTGATAGTAACAGAACAGCCCCAAAACTGCCCAAGATCTTCATGAGGTCTCTCAAAAGTCTCCTTTCAAGTTTCGTCGCATTCTAATATGTCTAATACAGTGCAGATTAAGAAACAGTTCCGACATAATTGACCTCTTGCATCTTGAAATGGACCCCTATAACTAGAGCTACATTTTTAGCATCTGAAATTGATCTTGGACCACGTCTATAACTAGAGCTACATTGGATTTGGTATGGTTGAAAACCCCTAAGGGTCAAGTTTCAACTCAAACAGACGTTCCAAGAGGAAGTTATAGGCGAAAGAGTGAAGCAGAAGGAGTCGCACACTATTCCCGTACGGCCACCCTGCAACTCCACACAATTGAAGGGACAGTCATGAGCAGTGCCTTTTGATGCTCATATCTCACTCGTCCTAAGTCGGAAAATGCTCAAATTTGGTGAGCAAGTTCATCTAGTCAAGACTAGTGATTCGATATGTGGCACGCCTCGGGACAATATACAAGCGTGAAGAAAAGCTAGAGAGAAAATGCTGATCCGTGAAGAAAAAGCAGGAAATTCAGCAGTGTCGTGCCTCATTTGAGTGGCCAAATCACGCTGCTCGCTAGCCCGATTGACGCAAGAACAATTCCATTGCGGGCATAAGGTCTTGGGCCATCTCTGACGTGAACCCCATACATGATGAACGATCAGATTTTGCACACGAAGCCGATGAACAGGCTGTAAATTCCATCACATGAATCCCTGATCCTGACCAAAATTCCAAACTTGCAAAATCTTCGTTCAGACATGGAATCGAGCTGCGGTTGGTGCCCCGTGATTGTAGTGGTATGATCAGTGTGATTCAACAAAGAAAACATAGAAAAACATCAACAAACAAGCATACTATTGGTCCAAAGTTTCAAGATCTATTCAAATTTTAAGTCACATGATCGTGCACCAAAAACACGATCCATGACTCGAAGTTAATATCAAATCGATCGCCATGCCGAGCCTTATAAGAAAATAATTATCTTACGATTAGTTGGGCATTAGAACGACGCTGGATCAGCAATACAAGATCACACAAGTCCTAGAGCAACACAGGGACTATTTTGGAATTCCAAAACTTGTTAGGAAGGGGCAAATTTATCATTTTGCACCCTATTTTCTAATTTCTTTTAATTCAATTTAAGCTAGAAATTATTATCCACCCATATTTGGGGCACACTTTTATATATACGTACCATCAACATGGGGTTTTTGATTGCTTTGGTGTTCGATGAGTAAACACAGCACGACCAATGATTTCGATGTAAAGGAGGGTATCTAACATTACATCCCTTCCACACTGAGCATAAAACTTTAGATTGTATGCAAAGAAGAAGAGACAGATACTTACACACACACACACAAGAGAGAGTTTTCGATTAATACAAGTGTCTCTTTCTTACCATTGCAGTGTCACGCTTGAGAGAGTGAGGTGAGAGAAACTTTAGACTGGTAGCCTTAAGGTTGAGGTAAACCTTCTCTCTCTTCTCTTTCTTTTCTTCTTCTCTCTCTCTTATCCCTCTTCTTCATATGAGTTCCTCGTAAAGGTTGTGCATGGCAGTGGCAGTGTTGTGCATGCCTCTCCCTTTGTCTCACAGGTCGCACATGGCGATGGCAGCGTCATGCACGAGTCCCCCTCCCCTTCTATTTCTCTGTCTCTTTCTTCCAGTTAAGTCTATAGACAGCACTGCCCATCACTGTCCACAGACGTAGCTGTGACGTCTCGGTGAAGAACCTAGACGGCGAAGTTTGTTGCCGCCTGCAGGGGTCTTTCTCTGCTGCGCGTCTAACATAGACAACGATACCTATTGCCACTCACGAGAGGTTCTGACAACACCCATTGTCATCCGCGAGCTTCCTTCACCCGTATGGTTCTCATCATCGTTCTCCCTATGTCCCACGCTTATCACCGTATGACCTAGGAGAAACCATCGTCGTGGGCCTCGTCAGGAATCAGGGCCATCTGTAAGGGATGTGTCGTCTCCTCACGCTGCCAACGGCGATGCCTATTGATGACCGGACTTCTCCTCTCTTTGTCGTCTCACCCTCTTCTATTCACCCCTTTCTCTTCTCACTTGACTTAATAGACTTAGCCTAGCACCGCCGCATCGCTCTCGATTTCAAGTTGTATTGTCGCCGTACTGGTCCTCTGAACCATGTTCATCTTGTTACCACTCCGAGTCGATAACTTCTGATCACCATACTAGTCTCACCCCTCCGTCAATCTCTCTACTCCTTTCTATCTTTCATTTAACCTAGCACTTCATCGCCTTCTCATATGAACGTGCATTGCCCTAAGATAAGGGTGGGTCCCTTTGACCCACTTGTCTTACAAATTAACCATATAAGTGTTGTGCATAAAAAAAAGGGGATTACAGATCAAGGGAGGCGATTTCGAACCAGCCCAAGTAGCTGGGGGGCTTTCTTTGTGATCTAAGAGGACTCCCACCCGAGCCAGCTGGAGTATGTCCTGAACCCACCTAAATTCCTCTCTCATTTGTTGGTATACCTGCCTTACCCTTGAACATGGTTCCGAGAGAGCGATCTCAAATCCTAGGTTCACTAGAAACCTGAGACACATGCCACCAGATCACCTACATCTGGAGGGCGAGATCGAGGCACCTAACCAGCTTTACGACTCCACTGGGGTCTTACTAGCCCTTAGTCAGTTTGCTCTTGTTTGAACAATTTCCGTCTTTACTTTCTGGACCTATTTCTATGGTACCTGGATTGTTCAACCTGTTCATCTAGGTCGAGGACTTCCTTATCCCTGTACTTGTTGCTGTCCCAGGGAAGCGAGCTGCTCAAGCCTCCCTCCCTACTCTCCTTTTGAGTCAGGACTCATGGTCCAGCTCCTAGGTTCTCACCTAGCTCAATGCAAGAGTGGACTTAAAGGTCCCTACCTCCCCGCTTTCTCGCCCTGATGGACTCTCCACCAAGGCCCCTTGCATGGGTCACACTTCTTCTTCTGCACACCATGCTATTGGAAAATCTCCTGGCAGTCATATTGCTGCCCTGTCCATCCCTGCAAAAGGCAAGCAAACTTCCCCATGCTCCTTTACCACTTCGAGCCTCCATACCTGGAGGGTCGATACACAGAGGCGAAGGTCTTAAGGTCTTCACCCCTCGCACACACTCAAAGGCTCATGGTCTATCCACTCGAGCACACCTCGGGGCAACCTTCATGTTACCTTGAGCTCGCATCCAGGGCTAGGCCTTCTCGGGCTGAACCCTACATGTACCATGCATTCAATTTCCATAGCTCGGGGCAGCGCTAGCTCTATGCCACCTTGAGGACAGAAGGCTCGACCGCTCTGTCTTCCCTCCCGGCACACACAGCTTCACCTTGTGAGAGACCTGCCTCAGCCCTTCCTCTTCTCTTCTAACATAGTCGACACTATGAAATTACTATAAAAAGTATTTTATTGTAAAGAACTATGAAATTAATATTATTTATCTCTCTCTAAATAATAACATCAATTAACATTATCTATCTCCTGCGATCATGCGAGGAGGAGTGGGAGCATCTTTCAGCCATCAATGCTCTCTCCCTCTAGGAGGAGGTTAGTCTCGTCAAATGGCGGCGATAAGAGATGGGATTTCATCCCTACAGGCCTGCGTGGCTGACCTAAGGGTTCACCGTCGACAGAATAGGGAGGCTATGACCTAGAAGTCGTGGTGATTGAGACATCTGATGTCAAAAGTGAGAAAACGCCTCGGGACATCAGAAAGGATTACAAAGAGCGTCTCGCCTTTCAAGGCGCATAAGCAGGCGGTGCTGGACGACATGCTAGCTTTGAGGGAGAGGATGCATGACGTGCTTGACCATTTTAATGTCCTCTCACCCTTGCTTCCCTTTTTTTTTGTAGGGTCGGCAGCCCATTAGGTTTTGTAACCTCCTTCGGATATGAATAAGATAGCAAGCTTTTTTTTCTTATTCCTTGCATGTAATGTGTCTGAGGTTACTTCTTCTTGCGCCTTTTGTTTTGAATTTCTCTATAACCTTCTCTGGGAAAGGAATCGTAATAGCAAGGATTCGTACGCTTACTGGGAAGATGTATCCTTGAAGGATATCCAAGAACCCATAGCAGTGGAACAAGTTGTGACCACTCTGCTGGTGGTAAGGGCACCAGGAGCCCTAGCCTTCGTTGACCATTCATCTCTGTGTCTTGGGTGCACGGGTCACGATCATCTCGTGCTACACCATCGCATCGAAAAGTGCGAGGAGAAAGCAAGGTTGTGGCTCGACCTCTGAAACTTCATCATTTAGCTCTTCGTGGATTGTGACCACATGACAGGCTTCGGGTGTCTCGAAAGCCTTCATGAGGTCCTCTAACTTGATTTGCCCCTTTTGGATCAGGGCTTTGATATAATCCTTGAGATGGATACAATCCTTGACGGAGTGCCCTAGCATTTGGTGGAACACGCAGTAGTTGGGATGATCGATCCATTCTACATGGTCCAGCCATTTGCTAGGTGGGTGGGCACCATGTCTTGCTCAATCAACATGGTGAGAAGGGTTCGCACCCATGCCCTGTTGAAGTTGTATTGTTGACTGAGGGTCTGCCTGGACTCTTTAGTTCGTTGGTAGCTGGACGGCGAAGGTACCTTGTTGTAATCCTGCTTTTGGGTTGACTGTTGTTGCGTCGACCCCTGAATCCACGGCTGCAAGCCCCTAGAGGTGTACAACATTCATAAAGGGGCTACATTGGTTTGGGCTTGGAAGCAGTCGTCACCATCGCAGATTCTTTGATTGACCGATGCAGGGATTAATCATGCTTTTCTTTGATTGACTGATGCGGGGATTAATCATGCTTTTCTTTGATTGACCGATGCGGGGATTAATCATGCTGCCCCCAAATTGGCCTCTTGCTGAGGTTTGGGCCGATTCTCTGCCATGATGCTTCAGCAAGCTCTCAATCTTGGCCGCCTTAGTGATCATTTCGGAGAATGTGGTGGGGATGGAAGCCTCAACATGCAGGGACATTTCTCTCTTCATGTTTCTAATGCATGTCTAGACGGCTTCAATCTCTCTCATGGGGTTAATTTAGCACATCGCGAGGTCTCTCCACCACTGGATATATTGGCCCACCGATTCGTCGGGGTTTTGGGCCATGGTGAGGAGCTCTATGGCCTACACGTCCAGCTCTGCTTCATAGAAGTGTTTGTAGAAGAGTTATTCCATCTCCAACCAGGAGTGGACCGAGTTGGGTGTTAGGCAAGCGTACCATTTGAAAGCAGGCCCGACTAGGGTCTCCATGAACTATCGAAGCAGCAATCTAGAGTCTGAGGCTGACCCCTGGCAGGTCAACACGAAGTGGGCTATGTTCTGCTGTGGCGAGTCTGTGCCATCAAAAATTGGCAACCTTCCCTTTTTGATACCCGACAAGGAAGGGGACCTAATCTACAAAGGGTGGATAAGGCTTTTGATATGAGACGTTGTCCTGTGTTATTAACAGTTCCAGCTTTCGGATGCTTCTATTAATCATCTGCTGGATGTCCTCCTACGTAAACATCGATGGCACCGCTTGAGGAGTTGTATGTAGTTGGACTTCAAGAGAGGGAGGAGGATTCAGAGACCTCGGCACTTAAGCTGGAGGGGGAGTAGATGGTTGGCAATGCCTCCTTGAGCCCTTTCAGCCTATCTAAAATGCAGTTCATGAGGTTCTCGAAGCGGGCCATCGAGCTTTCAGGCTCTTCTCCATCCTGTCCCACCACCATGACCACGACAGGTCGGTCTGTGTCAGGCAATTCGGAGGGAGGGGTGACTCTGGTCCTCTTCGTACTTCGAGCGGGGACCCCAGAGGGCAAAGGTTGGCCTTGCCCCGCCTAGGCTCGAGCTTGCTTAAGGGCCCAAGTAAGTACAGGCTCGGGGCAACCCAACAGGCTGCTTGCTGTCGGGCTTGGCACTTGAAGGCCTTGGGGCCCATCTTCCTCTGCCGACTCTTGATAGCTTTGGGGCTGAGGGTCTGGTGAAGTGGGGTCATCCTCTTGTGCCTCGACAACGTTAGAGTGAGCAACACTGCCATCATCGGAGTCCTTCGTATTTTGCAGGAGGTTGAACTTGTTCTAACTGGCAAGGCCCTTCGCAGCGAAAGACAATCGCTTTTCGAGGGAGGAGAGGAACTTTTGCTTCCCTAGCTTGCTTGAGCCATTGACCTCGGTAGATCTTTCCCCAGAATCAAAATCGGGTCCAGTCCTCCTCTCAGAAGGCCCGCTCTATCGATGCATGACCAGAGTCGACAAGCTGAGGTAGAGTGAGACACCGATGGAAGAGGGGCTTTGTGGGTGGCAATGGCGTTGGAAAGCCACTCGCGGAGAGAATGGTGCAGCCAAGCAGTCACGGGAAAATTTTTCCCCATTTGGATCTTGCTTCGAGGGGTGGCTCGTGGACGCACAAAGCGCAATGTGGAGAGGATAGTGCTCAGAGGGAACTTCTTTGAGTACCATGCGGTGGGTGGTACAGGAGTGATGGGCATTCGGTCTTTCCCGCAGCTGAGGACTTCCTTGGACCTGCATGTGTGTGCACCATCCACAGTGGCATTTGGGGTGGCCATACTACCAAACTCTTGTGCGGTGAGAGATGGAATGCATGTGACGTCCGCCCATTAAGCTGGCGAGGCCGTTGGGCCCCCAGAATGCATGTGCACTTACTTGAGGGACTTCCTATTGTCTCGAAAGTCGTGTGTCGGTCAGGGGCCAGCCTTCAAAATGCCCCAAGCCGTGGGGCTGACATGTAGCCACTAGCACTACGCCCTGGTCGAAAACAACCCGAAACTGTTTTAGGATGCTGCCTGCGCCAATTCATTATTATGGCGATCCGGCCACCAGGGAGTTTATAGACAAGGTTATGCATGGTGGAGTAACTATGTAGGCTGGCATGGTGATTGCCATGGGTTGGTATGAGCGCGGTGGTGCCAGTGTTAGTGATGCCCCTTTGTGAAGCAGGCGGGATTGCCTTTTGGCGACCTGCGGCAACAACGGTCTTGCTGGGACCAACCGAGTGAGGGAGAGTGGCAGCACGGGGGCCAATGTGGGATCTGTTGCTGACGGAGTTTCTGCTAGCAACAGAGTTCTTTAGTGAGGGGGTGATAGTACAGTCGCCCGTGCAACGAGCATTAAGGGGTTCCCCCTTAATGTCAGAAGAGGCAGGGCGAGGGGCCTGAGGGCCCGTGCCCCGATCTTCCTCGACCAGCATGGTCACATAGAGGCCACAAACGGGAGGGAGGACCAAGCGGTCGAGCCTCTCCATGAGTAGTCATGGGTATGAGGATGTAGAACTCCCCAACCTGAGGTAAAGAGGGATAAGAAAATCCCATACTTAAAGCAAAAAGAGGAGTAAGAGAGACTGGTACCTGGAGACAGCTCGAGCCAATGATAGGGTGAAGTGTCCCAAGTAGAGTCACCAGCTGATGTCGGTGGGGTCTTGGTCTCTTTCCGCATGGGGATGACGAAACCCTCTCGCCAACAACAGCAGTGGTCCGGCATGCGAAAGAAGCATTGGCCCTCCTATTTGAGGATAGGAGGCCGAACTGTGAGAGAGATTTTTGTGACTGGAGCGTGAACCGCTCTTATACTGCTTGGGGGGTTCGGGGACATGCCCGGGCGGTCTTAGAGCAATTACGAAGCCCTCCAGCTATTTGTCAGCGCGGTTCAAACGGTGGCGGAACTGAAGGAGCATGTACAGGGTGCAGAGACTTCTTCTGTGGCGCGCAGCGTAGAGATCAATAAGATGATTGATCATTTCTGAACATGTCATTCTCTTTTTTCAGTACTTGTAAAAGTTTTGGCGAATGAATAAAGCGCTTCTCTCTTTTGATTGACTTTGTGCATGATTTTATTCTCTTCTTACTTTTGCTGCACCTCATGTGATTTTTGAATGCCTCTCGACACTTTCATTATCTCAAGAGGCTAATACCATAGGTCTTGTTTAGTCTCATGGTGGGCTGCTGTGGCACAGATAGTTACAAAATGGGGAGTCATTGCTTTTTATCCCCTGAATGTCTAATTGGCCAAGGGCTCATAGTTCATTTTTCTCATGATTTGGCGAGCCTGATCGCTATATATAGTCCAGTCAAGAGAGGCCTCAGCCTCCATTAGTGGCGCATTTACCTCAAGCTCATCATAGCTTTTAGTCTCAGGCACGAACTCCTTGAGATATTTTAAAGCAACACGCATGACCTCCAACTAACTCTGAAGACTACGAACTTTCGATCTTAAGTTTTCTAAGGGATTCTACCCTTGAGGGGAAGAAAGTTGCTCTTCATCGAACTGCAAGTTGCTCTTCATCGAACTGCTCTCCTCTTGAGAGGTCAGCTAAAAGTAAAACCTTTAGCTGGTCACCGATCTGAGGAGCGTTTGTTATACTTATAGCAACTAGATTTTGAAAAACTTTTCGCGGCGGTTGTCGTTCCGCTTTGACTTTCAAGAGCGCAATGGGGATATGTAAGACTTTTTGTTGGTCCAACGTATAGGTGATCCTTGAAGTCGGGAATTCTACGCCCATGCCTTGCTCGATGTCAGGAATGACCTTTGGATCATCTTCCGGCCAAGGTGGCTCAGAACTGGGAGCAGAGGGTGAAAACTCCTTTTCAAACAAAGAAGGAGTTTCTTGAGGGATGATGGTTGGGATGTTAAAATAAAGGGTGGTCAGGGGTAGGGTTCTGCCTTGCCTTTCTTTCTCTATGACATTTTTACTAGTGTTCTCCCAACATCCTCAACATCTTCATGAGACGAAGACGCTATCTTGATTGTAGACTTGTGACCTCCATCATTCGGCTTCTGAGGCGACGTCAGATCCATGAAGTAATATTTAGCATCAACATAGTGAATTTCGGCCACAGGGAATGATCTCTTATCAACATAGACCTAATGCTATCTCCCGTCTCGGCTATACTTGAAACATTGATGCAATGTTGATGGAACCACTCCCTAGTCATGGATCCATGGCCGACCAAGGAGTAAGAAGTGTTAGTGTCGATTACAAGAAACTGGGCGTAATCATTCAACTCACCGATCTTAAAACGAAGGCGTACCATGCCAGCTGGCTTCTCTCCTGATTGGTTGAACCCTTTAACTATGACGTGGGTCCGGGTGAGATCTTCGGACCCCAACCCCAATCGAGTGAGAATGATCCTTGGAATAAGGTTGACTGCCGACCCTCCATCTAACATAAATCGGTTGATGGGTCATGCATGTAATTTGCCAGGAACGAAGAGAGGGCGATTATGAAACTTTTCCCCTAGTTGTAGATTGTCCTCTGAAAAGGTGATTGACATACATCCTTGTAGAATTTCCGGGTCTACCTCAATAGGTTCTACTTCGGTTTTGCACACTTCTGGGTTAGTGAGATCTTGAAGAAAGTCGTTCGATAATCCTCCGAGAACATGAGGGCATCGTAGTTACTGAGAAGAGCTGGAAGTTTCTTTAGGCGCCCTATCACATCATATTTCACCTTTTCTTGATCAAGGCTTTACGCTCCTGGTCCTGCCACTGATTTGGGTGGTATGTTGGGTTGAAGAGTAGGTTTGGGTCCGACTGGCTGACTTGATTACATAGCGGGCATGGTTTGAGTGACAGAGGTTTGAGGTTTTGGAAGAGGTTGAGAGCATAGGATAAAAGGGGTCTCAGGGAATTGGAGAATAAGTATTTTGTTTAAGGTATTGGGATTAGGAAGGAGCTTAGGGAGCTGTAGGATAGGCAGACTAGTCTTTGGATTAGGGGGCAGTGGCAGACTGGGGAACATCAAGGTGCCTGACTTCTGCGGTGGAGGCTACAGCGTCCTCCCTTATCTGAGATTTATCTGCCCACTCCTGAAGTCTGCAGTGGCAAGCTCCCTAAGAATAGAAGCTTTGCCCCCTTGACACTCTCAGTCTCTACTCAAAGTCAGGTGCAGGTGGCCACTAGGATTTCTTTGGCTTCGACTTCTTGTGCTTCTTTGAAGAAGGTGGCTCTACCTTGGCTTTAGCTTCCAGGGCATCAGCAACTGTTAGGAATCCTGCTGCCTGTGTCAGGGTCTTTCTCAATCGCTTCCGTTACGTCTTAGATATGTTCGATCCCTCAAGCTCTCTTTCGAGAGCCTTGAAGTCAGGACATATCAAGGTTGTACCTGCAAGAGCCATAGACGAGGAAGAATGAGAAGCCAGAGAAGAAGGAGTAGGGTTAGAAGGTGGGGGACTTTTAAGGCCATTCCCCTCATCAGACCACTCTGGGCAGCTTCTTACATCATCACAACGGGTGCAGGGGGTCTTTTAGGTCTTTTCCTTGCTTAGACTGTTGGGAAGTGATTGTAACGTCGTCACCCTCATTGGACGTTTGTTGCGTGGGAGATGGCATGGGAACGTCTTCTTGACAGGATGAAGAAGGAAGAAGGATCGTGCCAGGGATGAAGTCTAGCAAAGTTGGCAATGGAGGAAGGGGCTTGAGAAACTCCTACTCGACTGTGGGTTGAGCGGTCTTGTTTCTACGGCGAGTAGCCCTTGATGCCCATCTCTTTCTGGTTGTGTGAGGTGATATGTGATTCGTCTCGCTAGGCTTGCGAATAGCTCTAGCTTAGTGAACCATTTCTTGCCATAAGGACTTGAGTCTGCTTCGGCCATGGTAGACTATCCATGCCTGGGAAGTCGAGGGTTCCACAGAGAGTCATTGATAGGAAGGTCCTGCTTCGTGAGATCTTCTTGCCCCGATGGAGAAGTGATTTGGGGATCACTTACAGGGAGATTGTAAAATTCTTGACACTCCCGTATTTTCTTTGTGAATATATCGAGGAAAGTCGTGCATTTTAACAAGTAACGGCCTCTTATCAGATGGTATGGCACAACCGATCTTCAGTCCCCTTAGCAAGACGACGGGGTTGTCTTGCCTGCTTCGGTGTGATTATGCCTTCTTGAAGCATTATAATGAAGAAGATGTAAAGGAAACCAAGCATTTCATCTCCCTCTTGGATGGTTACGGCATGGGAGGCCTCGGCTGCCCCAAAGGCCTTCTTGAAGTCTTCAAGCTTTATCTAACCCTTCAGAATCAAGGCCTCCATAATATCCTTCAACGTGTGGTAGTCATCTGTAGGGTGATTGATCCTCTGATGGTATACACAATAGTTCACCTGGGTGTCAACGCTAGGTTGCTTAGGGAACTTGGTTTCTGGAAGCTGGATCATATTTTATTCTAATAATAACCGGAACAGCACAGGGACCCATTCTTTCTCGAAGGGGTACACCTTTTTCCTATGCCTGGTGAAATAATCACCCCGATCAAGGTTGGCTGGTGGAGGCACCTGATTGTACGACTGTTGTTGCTTGCAAACCTAGGGTGTTACCTTTGCCATGCTTACCCCTTTAGAGAGGTCTAAAGTTTGGGAGGGAGCCTTCTTTGAATCAGTGACCATGACAGCTGCACTAATTACCCCTTTCTGTTGGTTACCCCTTTTGTTATTTTGAGCGTTACCATTGCCCCGGTTGTTTGTTGAACTTGTAGATGGTTGTCATGTCGCACCATGGTGGCGTGATAAACTTTCTATACGAACTGATTTAGAGATCAGCTCTGACATGGAGGTTAGATTAGAGGCCTCAACATGTAGAGCGAGTTTGGGTGGCATGTTCCGCACAAGTTTGGACTGCTTCCTTTTTAAGCATAGGATTAGGATGGCGAGAAGCCAAGTTTCTCCATCTTGATATGAACTAATCCACAGGCCATCGGGGTCTTGAGTCAGGGTGAGAAGTTCTATGGTTTGAACCTCTCTCTCGACCTCGTAGAAGCATTGATAAAATAGTTTCTCCATCTCCTCCTATGTATTATCGAGTTTGGACAAAGTCGGGCATACCATTGGAATGCTGGGCCATCGAGGGTCTCAATGAACTATTCGAGAAGAAGTCTCCCGTCAGCCGTTGTTTCCCAACATGCTTCCTAGAAGTGGCTGATATTGGGGAGGTGGTTCCATTGGATAAAGGAAACTTCCCCTTCTTATAATCTGAGGGAAACGGGACCCGATCAATATACGAGGGTTATGGCCTTTAACAAGGGGTTGCACCCTGTATCCCTGGGATTTGTCTGTTCTTTAGACTATGGGTGACCATAGTGTTAATATCTGACTGAGAGACTGAATGAGGGACAGAATTATCCTGTAAGCTAGAAGGAGGGGGCTGTCGTGGAGGTGCACCATCAGAATGATGAGAATTGACCTCATGGTTAGCCGACTAACGTGTGGTGCTGATAAGATCAACCTTTTCCATCATCGCGCGCACCATATCCTCAAACTTGTTTATGTGCTCTTCTTGTGTATCACCGGGCTCGCCTACAACCATTACGCTGATCGTTTCTCTAAGGGGGTCAACGTTAGTGGTAACTGAGGGCTTGCAAGCTTGACGGGTCATATGCAGTTCAGTCAGCAGCGGGCCAGCATGCCCTGACTGAACTCGACTCTTGTATGCTAATCACGTTTGGGTCGGTTCTCGACGGTCTTGGGACCGTGGCTGCTGAGTGGTTGTGTCTTCTTTTGCAACAATCACCACAGCACAGGGCTCATGGAGCTCTTCTTCAGACTTCAATTTATGAAGAGGGCAGAAGGGATTCAGGTGAAGAGGGTCGTTATAATTGGTTGTTTTGACTGCCTTGGTCACCTCCCTAATCAAAATTTGTAGACCTCTATAGCGTTTAGCCTTGAGGTTTTGATGGAGCTCGCACCAAAATTGCGATCTAGGACGGGGCTAGTCAGCTCCTCTTGCACAAGAGAGAGTTGTCTCCATCAAGTACGGCAATGGATGAGGACCAGGAATTGGAGTCATCTTGGGCCGGGGAGGATGAAGGACTTGATCTTCCATTGGGTTAGTGCCCTGAGCTCTCTTGTGGGCTCCAGAGACACGACCAAAATGACGGGGCTGGTTCAGGATGGTACTCTTGGGGAAAACCTTCGAGTACTAAGGCCAAAGGTTCTTGCTCGATGAAGAAGGAGAAGGAGGCTTGAGTCGAGGGCGAAGAAACGTCTGAGATGGAGACACGTGTGCACCCCTTGAGGAAGGATTATGGGGGACCTGGGGGTCTGCTCGGGCTCATGCAAGTGATCTGGCCATAAGAGGCCAAGAAGTACGAGCAAATGTTTGTAAGAGAACAGGTATAGGCCTGCCGCTTATAGGGTGTCCTTGTGTGTGCACTGTAGGAGGACGAGGAGGCTTTCTCATATGTACTCGGGTTAACGTAATAACGTTGTTGCCCCGAGCAGTGAGATGCACATGAGTAGCATGTGCAGGATCTGGCCTTGGAAGGTTAGATCTTGGACACAGTCTCAAGGTAGCCCTGAGGTGTGGCTCGAGTGGGTGACCCACGAGCTTTGTGGTGTGTGTGATGGTGGAGACCGTGGTGTTTCCGCCTCGGTGTGTTGAGCCTCTAGGGATAGAGATCAATGGTGCAGAAATGTGGGGGGTAGCCCTATGGCGACCCACAGAAGCAATGGAATATAAATTTCCTTTTGCAGAAATGAACTGGGCAGCCTTTCGGCGTACCTCAGGAACACAACCGGCAAGTGACTTGCCAGTTGCTGGGTGCATGCTGTGTGGGGCAACAAAAGTGCTGCCAATGCATAACGTCTTGGTGGAGTTTCCACCAGAACAAGAAGATGGGGAGTGAGGGACCTTGAAGTCCCACCTCACACTGGTCCAGGTTAAGACCTAGGAGTTAGACAAGGGGTCTTTGCTTAAGAGGATGGTCGGGAACAAAGTCGAAGGAACTTGTTCCCTAGGGACACTCTCGAATATGGGGATAAGAAAATCCCCAATCTGGATAAATAGGTTACAGAACCCGCAAGCCATAAATAAAATGTGAAAAGATATAGAAAGTGGATAAAGAAGAAACTAGTCAAACAAGAACGATCCGACTAAGGGGTCGTAAGTCTATAGTGGAGTTGCCAAGCTGGTTAGGTGCCTCGATCTCGCTCTCTAGATCTAGATGATCAGGCGACACACGTCTCTGGTTTTGAGAGAAGACCTGGGACGTTTTCTAGATCACTCTCTCGAGAACCTCATTCGAGAATGGAAGCAAGTGTTACCAACCGGTGAGAGAGGAATTTAAAGGTGGGTTCGGGACTTACTCAGGTTGGCTCGCGTGGGTGCCCCCTTATATCAGGAAGAAAGCCCCCCAGTAATAAAACTGGTTCAAAATCGACTTCCTTAGCTTGTATTCTTTTGTTTTCTGCAATCACACACATATATGGCAACGGTTATAAGACAGGTGGGTCGGACCTCACCCTTTTCCTCTTTGATGAACGTACACAAGCATGTGCATTCAAAAAGAAGAAGAGAAGAAAGACGGGGGAGAGAGGAGTTCGACTGAGCGAGATGATCGGAGCGGTGACTAAGTTGGTGAATAATTGGCTTGATGTGGTAGCAAAATGGGCTCGATAACTAAGATCGACTCACAGGATCACATCATTACCAATACCGACTAGCTACGCACGATGGTCAATCTGTCGTGGCAATAAAGCATGCCAAGTATTCCTAGCATAACAACATTAAGGTTAGACGACAGGACTAACATGATAGGCTAACCTCAATCCCTTTTAGTCGAATGAAAAAATAACAGAGTGATGGTTATGGGGAAAGAATGAAGTAGGGAACAGAAAGAAGGAGGGAGAAGAAACGAAGAGAAGAGATGAGAGGATAAAAGAGAGAAAAGGAAGGGAGATGCAATTGGCGCTAAGCGTTGCTGGCTGTGTCAGAAGAAGAGCAGGAAGAGGCGATCGGCATTTGGCTTCGTCAACTGTGTCAGAAGAGAAGATAGAGAAAAAATAGTCGGCACTGAGCTTCGCTGACTGTGTCAATAGAGAGGAGAGAGAGAGCAGTCGGTGTTGGGCTTCACCGACTGTGTCAGAAGAGAAGAGAGGAAGAGAACCAACCAGCTCTAGGCTTATGCTAGTCGTGATGGGAGAGAAGCAAGGGAGAGAGATCTAGCCAACGCTAGGCTACGTCGATTGCAACAGAGGAGAGAGAGAGAAATCCAATCGACAGTGGGAATCACCAATTGTAACAGAAGAGGAGAGAGAAAAATCCAGTCGGTATTAAGCGTCGTTGACTGTAACAAAAGAGGAGAGAGAAATCCAGCTGTCACAAAGAATCGCCAACTACATTATAAGAGAGAAGTCCACTCGACGCTGAGAATTAAAGGAGAAGAGAGAGAAGATCCCACCCAGAGGTAGGGATGAAAGAAGAGGAGAGAGAACCCCACCCGATGTTGGGAATTAAAGGAGAAGAGAGAGAAGACCCCACCCGACGTTGGGGATGAAAGAAGAGGAGAGAGAAAACCACACCCGATGCTAGAAATTAAAAGAAAAGAGAGAGAAGACCCCACCTGGCATTGGGGATGAAAGTAGAGGAGAGATAAAAGAAGGATAGAGATGAGAAGAAGGATAGAGATAAAGATTAAAAAGAGCGGAGGGAAAGAGATAGGGATGAGAAGAAGAGAGAGAAAGAGATAGAGATGAGAAGAAGAGAGAGAAAGAGAGAGAGGAGAGAGAAAGTTACCTCCTTGAAGGGTACCGACCTTTTTTTCTCTCTCCTCTCTCTCTCTCTCTCCAAGACATACTCACAAGCCCAAGCAAAAAAATTAGAATTTTATTGATTCATCCAAGAAGAATGAATCCATCCTTTATACAATGAGGTATTGCCTGTTTATATAAAATTGGGCTAAAACATGGGTGTACGTCAAAAAACTACCTAGAATTGAAGATAATTATAATTTAATTGAATTTAAATAAATTCTAAAAATAGGTACAAAATGACTATTTTGCCCCTACCTAACAATGTGTGGAATTCTAAAACAGTCCCTGTTGTTGCCTTAAAATTTACGTGATCTTTTGTGGCTGACCCGGGGTTGTTCTGATGCCTGTTTGATCAAAATATTATTGTTTTCTTGTAGGGCTTGGCATGGCGATCATTTTGATAACAACTTCGAGCCTTAAATCATCTTTTTGATCCATGATCATGAGATTTGAATCTTGGATGAATCTTGAAAACCTCTGATCAATTGTATGCTTGTTCCTTGATGTTTCTTCCTGACTTCTTCATTGAATCACACTAAGCATGTCGTCACGATCACGTTGCAACAAACATAAATTGATTTCGTGTCTAGATGAAGATTTTGTCATCTTGAGTTTTTTGCCGAAATCTTGAAATCTGATGGCCAGAATTTACAACAGCTTTAACGCATTCGTGTGTGAAATCCAACCGTTCATCGTACACGAAGTTTGGACCTGAGATAGCCTCGAACCTTACGTACATAATGCAATTAGTTTTGTGCTGATTGGGTATGCGAGTGTCATGATCTGGCTGCTCAAACGAGGCGTGCTGCTGCTGAATTTTCCACAACTATCTTCACAGATCAGTGACTCTTATTTAGCTTTTCTCTCTACTCGGGTGTCGTCATGAGTCTTACGGCATATCGAATTGTTCGTCTTGAATGACTTTCTTGGAACGAGTGACTACCCTGATAGTGACTGCCCGTGACTGTAAAAATAGCCACCTTTAATGGTGTTTTGATGGAGTGAGGCCATACGGGAATAGTGTACGGCCTACCTCTTCTTAATCTTTTGCCCATAACTTTGTATTGAAGTGCCCGATTAAGCCGAATTTTGACCTATAGGGGTTTTCAACAATGTCGAATCTAATAGTAATGGTCACATAGTTGTTTGACGCACCAAAAGTATGGCTGTAGTTACAGGGTCCATTTCAAGGTGCTAGAGACCGATTTTTTGAAAATTGTTTCTTTGTGTTCACTACCTTAGACATTTTGGTTCATGAAGAACTTGGTAGGTAGTCTTTTGAAGTGCTGATGAATATCTTGACCAATTTTGGGGCCATTATGAGATTGTCAAGAATTTCCACTGTTTTGTAAGCTTTATTGACCTGCTTCCTATCGGGGACCAAGGTGGTGTAAAATACGTTCAAATAAGGCCCTCCAGCAAACTAAACAAGTAAGAAATTCATTCCAACGAATGAAAGATCCCTCAAAGAGGGTTAAGTTAACCATGACTTTGGACCTGTTATGTAACGAACTACACTGCAGTGGGTAGGGGTGGTAGTACCCAAAGCCGGTCATCTCGATAAAGTGAAGTACCGTACTCGTCATGGAACATTGGTTCTAGATGCAAATGAACATCGACCAAAGGCTCTTTTGTTGTCAATCCAAGACAAAGAAACCCATAGCAAATGAGAACAATTCCCATTGACATGGCACTCAATTACTAGACGGGCTTAATTTTGACTAATAAGGTCCGTACAAAATCCTCAACTTTAGAATCATAAATGGTCCACACGAGGGTGAGGACTTTGAAAAATCCCTCAAAAAGGTCTCTTTTCCCCCTAATGTCTCCACGGACGAACCCGGGAACAATGCATCTCTACGTGTGAGCAACTTAGTAACTTCCTTGCGTGAATTTATCCCCGACGTTCATGTGGTCCTATGACTAAGAAGAAAAAAAAGTAAGAGCCAAGGAAACTCTCTGATTTTTTTTCTTCTCACTTATCTTGAAGCATAAACAATCGGCGGGGCAAGCTGTTTGAACACATTTTTCAGCATCTTAGTCCTTGATTAGAAATAAGTAGAAAGCAGGCCAATAAAGCCTACAAAATAAGTGGAAATTTTGAAAGTCTCAGAATTGATCCAAAATAGGTCAAGATCTTTTCCATCACTCCAAAAGGTCACTTGCCAAGTTTCATCGTGATCAGACATGTCTAGGGCAGTGAATACAAAGAAATAATTTCAGAAAAATTGGCCTCTAGCACCCTGAAATGGACGCTGTAACTCGATCTATATGTTTGGCATGTTAAAAAACTATGGGACTACTGTCATTGGATTCAACACGCTCGAAAACCCCTTTGTGTCAATTTTCAACTTAATCGGGTACTCCAAGACAAAGTTATGGGTAAAATACCAAAAAAGGATAGGCCGCACACTATTCCCGTGTGGCCACCCTGCACTAAAACACCATTAAAAGTGGCTATTTTTTATAGTCACAGGTAGTGACTATCGGGGCCTATATATCCCTCATTCCAAGTCAGATCATGCTCAAATCTGGTGAGCACAATTGTTTCGTCAAGATGAGCGATTCAATATGTGGTATGCCTAGTGACGATGCCCAAGCAGGGAGAAAAACTAAAAGAAGTTGTTGATCCGTGAGGGACATTGCAAAAACTTCAACAGCAGCATGCTTCACTCTGGTGGCCAAATCATGACCCTCGCATACCCGATCGGCATGAAACCAATTGTATTATGTGCATAAGGTCCGTAGTCATCTCTAGTCCGGACCTTGCGTACGATGAACGGTTGGATTTCTCACATGAAGGCACCGAAAGTACTATAAATTTCGGCCACCATATTTCAAGATTCCTGCCAAAAACTCAAGATGACGAAAACTTCATCTGGATACGAAATCGAGCTGCGTTTATTATAATGTGATCGTGACAGCATGCTCAATACGATTCGACAAAGAAACTGAAGAAAAACATCAAGGAACAAACACACAGTCGATCCAAAGAATTCAAGATTCATAAAAAATTCAAGTTGCATGATCATAGCTTAAAAGCATGATTCATGACTCGAAGTTGGTATCAAATTAATTGTCAAGCCGAGCAATCTTTCGATCAAACGAGCATCAGAGCAATCCTGGGTCAGCCATGAAAGATCACGCAAGTTCTCGAGCAGCAACAAGGACTGTTCTGGAATTCCACGTATTGTTAGACAGGGGCAAAACAGTCATTTTGTACCTATTTTTAGAATTTCTTTTAATTCAATTAAATTGAATTATCTTCGATTCTGGACAGATTTTGAGCGTACACCCATGTTTTAGCCCAACTCTATATAAGCATGCAAAGCCAAGTTATAAAAGACCTCTCGTGTTGATTCAGAAAGATTCAATAAAGACTTCATTTTTGCTTGAATTTGTGAGTGCGTCTTGAAGAGAGAGAGAGAGAGAGGAGAGAGAAGAAAAGGTTCGATACCCTTCGGTAAGGTAACTTTCTATCTCCTCCCCTCTTTCTCTCCCTTCTTCTTCTCCTCTCTATCTTTCTCTCTCATCTTATTCTCATCTCTATCTCTTTCTCTCTCATCTTCTTCTCATCTCTATCTCTTTCTCTCTCATCTTCTTCTCATCCTACCTCTTTCTCTCTCATCTTCTTCTTATCTTTATCTCTTTCTCTCTCATTTTCTTCTCGTCTTTATTTCTTTCTTCTCTCTTATGTTAGATACAATCGGTGAAACCTAGCACCGACTGCTTCTCCTCTCTCTTCCCTTTCTTTTCTCTTCTTTCAGATATAGTCGATGAAGCCTAGCACCGACTGCCTATTTCCTCTCCTCTTCTTTTCGTCAGATACAATAGGTAAAGCCTAACGATGACTGCATCTTCTCTCTCCTCTTCTTTTGGTCAGATACAGTCGGTGAAATCTAACACCGACTGCATCTTCTCTCTTATTTTCTTTTTATCAGATACAGTCGGCGAAGCGTAGCACCGACTGGATCTTCTCTCTCCTCTCTCCGTCGTCTAATACAACCAATGAAGCCTAGCTCCGACTACATCTTCTCCCTCCTCTTTTTTTCTTTGGATACAGTAGGTGCCTAGCGTTGACTGCATCTTCTCTCTCCTCTTCTTTTCATCAGATACAGTCGATGATGCCTAGTGCTAACTGCATCTTCTCTCTCCTCTTCTCTTCTGTCAAACATAGTCGGTGAAGCCTAACGTTGACTGCATCTTTTCTCTCCTCTTCTCTTCATCTGATATAGCTGACGAAGCCTATCACCGACTACATCTTCTCTCTCCTCTTCTTCTCATCAGATACAGTTGGTGAAGCTTAGCACTGACTGCATCTTCTCCCTCCTCTTTCATCTCTAGTACAGGAAGTGAAGCCTAGCACCGATTGCATCTTCTCTCTCTCTTATCTGATGGTCGATGATACTCAGCACCGACTATATTCTCTCTCTTCTTCTTCTAAATCCAATCGGTGATGCTTAGCGCCGGGTGTATCTTTCTTTTCTTCTCCCTCTTCGATACAATCGGTGAAGCCTAGCGCTGACTGTTTTTTCTTCCTTCTCTCTCTTTCCTTCTCTCATCTCTCACACCCTTCTCTTTCCTTCTTCCTCTTCTCTCTCTTATTCCCTTTCTTCTTATTCCTTCTTTATGAATTTCACTATGTTATTCTTTCGTTTCATTAAGATGGGTCGAGGTTAGGCTTTGTTGGTGATTTTGTCATCTACTCGTAATATTGTTGTGCCAGAACTACTGTGCCTGCTTTATTGCCACGACAGACTAACCATTGTGTCTAGCTAGTCAGTATCAGCATTGATGTCTAGTAGTGATCCGGTTGAGTCGATCTGAGTTAGCGAGCCCATTTTACTACCACATCAGGCCAATTACTTATTAGCTTAGTCACGGTGTTGATCTCCCGCCTGGTCAAATTCCTCTCTCCCTCATCTTCCCTTCTCTCATTTTCTCTCTTCTTATTTGAATGTGCATGCTTGTGTAAGTTCACCAAAGAGGAAAAGGTGAGGTCTCTGGCCCACTTGTCTTATAATATTTTCCATATATGTGTGATTGTAGAAAAACAAGAAGAATACAAGCCAAGGGAGGCGATTCCGAACAAGTTTTACTACTAGGGGCTTTCATCGTGACCTAATAGGGTGCCCATGCGAGCCAGCTCGAGTAAGTTCCAAACCCACCTTAAATCTCTCTCTCATCGGTTGGTAATGCTTGCCCTCGTTTTTTGACGAGGTTCTCGAGAGAGCAATCTTAAAGAAACATCCTGGGTCTTCCCTCAAAACCTGAGATGCGTGCTGCCCAATCCATCTAGGATCCGGAGGGCGAGATCGAGATCAAGGCACCTAACCAGACACTTGTCAAAAAGTCTTCGCAATCACTTTGTGGAGCATCACTCCTGAAGCTCACTAGAAAAACTCCTAAGGGCTTGTCTCTGCAAGTTCTTGTCGAAAAACCCTCGTTAGAAGCTTTGACTCTATCTCTCTTTAACAATATTTCTATTGTTTTACCGAAGTGGGTTTCTCCCCTTTTTATACCCCGTAGTACCAACGACTGCCCCCAACAAACTCAGAATGATGCTCCAGTCCCCAGCTCTTGATAGTGATAGGACCAGGCCGGGGCGGGCCAAGCTCGAGACTCAAAGCATCATCGTCGCATGCCTCATCAAGACTTTCACCGAGAGGGGACTAGCGTCTCGCGCTTCATGCAGGGGATTATCATCGCGTGTCTCATCCAGGGTCTATCGTCGAGCTCTTTGTCAGGAGGCTATTGTTGCGCACCTCGTCAAAGAGTTATCACCGCATGTTTTGCCAAAAGTTACTACCGCATGCTTCACCAAGGGACTTGACGCCATCATTCGGGTCTAATGCTGCATGTGCCACTCCACACTTAGTGTCGCGCGCATGCCTTGGTGCTCCTCTTCGGACCATCGTCCCTCATCCTCAGGAAGTTCATTCCATGCACCACAATCTCGCTCCTTAGGGAGCCTAGTCTCTCATGATGACTTGATTCCCCATGAAGTTGAATTCCCTCACTACACCATGGTCCATGCTGCATGACCCTAAATTGCACAGCCATAGTCCTTGTCTCACGACTCAAAACTGTACGACCATGGTCCGAACTATATGACCTTAAACTATAGTGGAGGTCTAGTTGTACGACCTTAAACTGCAAAGTCCTTGTCACATGACTCTAAACTTACGACTATGGTCCGAACTATATGACCTTAAACTATAGAGGAGGTCTAGTTGCACGACCTTAAGCTGTAAATTCCTTGTCACATGACTCTAAACTTACGACAACGGTCCGAACTATACGACTTTAAACTGCAGCAGAGGTCTAGTTACGCGACCTTAAACTGCAGAGTCCTTCTCACATGACTTTAAACTTACGACCATGGTCCAGCTGTGTTACCTTAGACCATAATGCGCATCCTGACCGCATGACCTTAGTACCATGGTCCAAACTATACGACCTTAAACTGTAGTGGAGGTCTAGTTGCACGACCACAAACTGTATGGTCCTAGTTGTATGACTTTAAACTGCATAGCCATGGTCCGAGCTACAAGACCCTAAAACTGTAACGCGCAGCACAACAAATGGTCTATACTCATAACTTCGACTACACCCCTAGCAGAGTTAGATGTTTGCAAGGGTCATACTCACCCCATCATCTCTAGAGAATTAGGGCCATTCTTATCCCTTCAATCCATGGTGAGGTTCATCTGTGTTCTGGCCTGTCAGAGCTCCATGCACACCGATATTCGTTATCCCCGGGGAGTCATATTGGCCCTCTTAATCCCCAGTAAAGTCTCTCCTGTTTACTACTCCTCATAAGGTCACCACCTTCATCTACATCTCTTCACATGTGTATAGCCTTAACTATCTTTATCCCTAGGGAGTCAGATTGATATCCACATACCTACCCCCCAGGCTGCCCTACTGAAATGGCGACGCACAGTCCGTGCTACATGACCCCAAATTCAAACTATATGACCATAAACTATAGCGGAGATCTGGTTGCACGACCTTAAAACTGTACAGTCCTAGTTGCATGACTCTAAACTGCATAACCACGATCCAAGCTATACGACTTTAAACCATAGTGCACTCCTGGGCACATGACGATAAACTGCTTTGCCCAAGTCCAGGAGGCATGACCTTAAAGGACGCCCCATGTACGCGAGCATCCCCTGTTACATGCATCTTCACTCACATCCTCCCTAACCAACCCGTTCGTTCACGTACATCACCCCTATTGGCTTCCCAGTGAGCCTATTTAGGCGTAAACGCCCTTTATGTGCATCTCTACGCACGTCTTCCCTAACCAGCCCATTCATGTACACGGGCCGCCTTCACTATCTATCATCATTCCCCAGTGAGTCTTACCCATGCTCACAAAATGGCAAGCCATCTCGGCACCAATATTCACCACCAGCTAGTAGGTCACCACTTTTCACCTACCTCAACTCTCTACAGGAAACTTCATGCCATCTTCCCAAGTGTGTCAAAGTTATCACCATACTCAGTCTATGGTCTCTACAGACTACCATTCCTTACCACTACGGTCCAGCTGTATGACCCTAAATAATAGTGCATGTCCTGGCTGCATGACGTTAAAAGGCTTCGCACAGGTCCTAAAACACACTTTCGCAAAAACAAATAGGCATAGTGTACATCTGGACAAGAGAACACCATGAGTAAAAATGACGGATGGGCATGGCCACGAAACCATGAGTAAGAAAGTTCCGTGGAAAGAGAAATCCGGGCACGGTGAAAACCCCGAAAGGGCACCGTGAGCAAAAATAGATGAAAAGGGTGGAGATGACCACAAGGTCATGGGTAAAAAAGCCAGAAACAATAGAAGTTGGTAAAAACCGTCTTCACGTCGCCACTTCCCCTGTTCAAGTGAAAACGTGCGAAAGGGCGCTTGGACCGACAAGGCAAGTTGACACACTTCCACAACCTCAGCCGACATCCCAGTCTCATGGCTCACAAGGAATGAGACCACATAAGATCTCCCTAATTTCCTGGCTCATCAAGGAGTGAGAGCACATAAGATCTTCCAAGTTTCATGGCTCATCCGGGAGTGAGAGCACATAAGATCTCCTCAGTTTCATGACACATTACAGAGTGATAGCACATAAGGTCTCCTCAGTTTCATGGCTCATCAGGGAGTGAGAGCACATAAAATCTCCTCAGTTTCATGGCTCATCAGGGAGTGAGAGCACATAAGATCTCCCCCGTTTCATGGCTCATCAGGGATGAGAGCACATAAGATCTCTCCATTTTCATGGCCCACCAGGGAGTGTGACCACATAAGACCTCTCCAATTTCATTGTTCATCAAGGAGTGAAAGCACATAAGATCTCCCCAGTTTCATGGCTCATCAAGGAGTGAGAGCCGCATAAGATCTCCCCAGTTTCATGGCTCATCAAGAAGTGATAGCCGCATAAGATCTCCCCAATTCAACAACAATAAGAGTCCTTGAGGGTGAGGACGATGACCAAAATATCCCTCTGAAAATGTTAAGATCCATCGCAAAGGAAAGAAACTGACGAAGCCAGGATCTAAACTGCCACAGGCTTCAGGGTAGTCTTCGCCAAACCCCCTAGCCTACATGGGACCAGACTTTCGGGTTGGGTTAGAAGCCCCTGATTAGACCCCGCTAGATGGACCTACAGGAGATACCTTGAGCATCAAAACCAAATTTAATGTAGCAGCAAACAATGCCGATCGAAAGTTCGTAAATGGCCTTCAAAAAAGGCCTGGTTCTGTACGAAGAGGTCCTGACAAAGTCCTCATGCACCAAAACCGCATATAGTCCCTTGAGGGTGAGGGCTTCGATAAGATCCCTCAAACTTCCCTAATGATTGTACCTCTCCACTCTCTCGAAGCGCAACATTCGGCGGGGAATGCTATTGGAAGATATTTTTCATCAACATAGGGCCCCCGCTCAATAAAGGCTTAGCAAGTAGTGGAAATTCCAACAGTCTCAAAACAGCCCCATAATTGACCAAGATCTTTATGAGGTCTCTCAAAAGTCTCTTGCAAAGTTTGAGAAACAGTTCTAACAGAATCGACCTCTAACACCGTGAAATGGATCCCTATAACTAGAGCTACATTTTCAACATCTCAAATGGCTATGGGACCATCTCCATTAAATCCAGCAAGGTTGAAAACACCCAAGGGTCAAGTTTTAACTCAAACGGACATTCTAGGAGGAAGTTATAGGCGAAACAGTGAAACAGGAGAAGCCACACGCTATTCTCGTACGACCACCATGCAACTCCACACCATTGAAGGGACAATCACGAGCACTGAATTTTGAGGCTAATATCTCACTCGTCCCAAATCGGATCATGCTCAAATTTGGTGAGCATGTTCGTCTAGTCAAGACGAGCGATTCGATATATGGGGTGATACCCGTGCGCGAAGACAAGCTAAAGAGAAGTCGTTGATCCGTGAAGAAAGTACAAGAAATTCAGCAGCATCGTGCCTCGCTCAAGCTGCTAAATCATGTCGCTTGCGAGCTCAATCGACGCAAGACTAATTCCATTTCGAGCGTAAGGTCTCGGGCCATCTCTGACCCAAACCCCATACATGATAAATGGTCGGATTCTGCACATGAAGCCGATGAACAAACTGCAAATTCCATCACCGAAATCCCTTATTCCCGCCAAAATTTCAAACTTGTAAAATCTTCATTTGGGCACAAAATCGAGCTGTGTTTGGTGCCCCGTTATCATAACGGCATGCTCAGTGTGATTCAATGAAGAAAGCACAAAACAACATCAAGGAACGAGCACACTATTGATCCAAAGTTTCAAGATCTATTCAAATTTCAAGTCACATGATCGTGCATCAAAAACATGATCCATGGCTCGGAGTTGGTATCAAATCGATCGTCAAGCCGAGCCCTACAAGAAAACAATCATCTTACAATCAGCCGGGCATTAGAACGACCCCGGATCAGCTATGCAACATGACGTAAGTCCTAGGGCAACATAGGGACTGTTATGGAATTCCACAACTTGTTAGGAAGGGGCAAATCTGTTATTTTCTAATTTCTTTTAATTCAATTTAATTTTAATTTCCAGCATTTAGGGTTATTTTTTACCATCCACCCATGTTTGGGGCACACTTCTATATATACATACCATCATTGTACGCAAACAAGAAGAGACAAAGACATAAACACACACAAGAGAGTTTTCACTTAATACAAGTTTCTCTTTCTTACCATTATTGTGTCACGCTTAAGAGAGAGAGTGAGGTGAAGAAACATTCGACCAATACCCCTGGGGTTGAAGTAAACCTTCTCTCTCTTCTCTTTCTTTTCTTCTTCTCTCTTCGCCCTCTTCTTCATTTGAGTTCTTCGTAGACGTTGTGCACGGCAGTGGTAGTATCATGCACGCCTTTCCCTTGGTCTCACAGGTCGCGCATGGCGATGGTAGCACCATGCACGAGTCTCCCTCGCCTTCTATTTGTCTGTCTCTTTCTTCTAGTGAAGTCTGTAAATGGCACTGCCCATCACCATCCACAAACGTAGCTGTGATGTCTCGGTGAAGAACCCAGACGGTGAAGTTTGTTTTTACCTGTAGGGGTCTTCCTCTGGTGCACGTCTAGCGTAGACGGCGATACCTATTGCCACCTGCTAGAGGTTCTGGCAACACCCATCACTGTCCGCAATCTTCCTTCGTGCGTTTGGTGCCCATCGTCATTCTCCCTGCGTCCCATGCCTATCGTCGTGCGACCTAGGAGAAACCATCATTGTGTGCCTCATCAGGAGACAACGTTATTCGCAAGGGATGTGTCGTCTCCTCATGTTGCGAATGGCGATGCCTATTAATGATCGGACTTCTCCTCTCTTTGTTGTCTCGCCCTCTTCTCTTCACCCCATTCTCTTCTCACTTAACTGAGGGTAGACCTAGCCTAGCACCGCCACGCTGACCTCGGTTTCGAGTGGTATTGTCACCGTGTTGGTCCTGTGAACCATGCCCATCTTGCTACTACTCCGAGTCGGTAACTTCTGGTTGTCATGCTAGTCTTGCCCCTCCGTCAAGCTCTCTTCTCCTTTCTATCTTTCATTTAACCTTGCACTTCATCACCTTCTTATATGAACGTGCATTGCCCTAAGACAAGGGTGGGTCCCTTCGACCCACTTATCTTAAAAATTAACCATAGAATTGTTGTGCAGAAAAACAAGAGAATTACAGGTCAAAGAAGGCGATTCCGAACGAGCTCAAGTAGCTGGGGGGATTTCTTCGTGATCTAAGAGGGTGCCCACGCGAGCCAGCCCGAGTAAGTCCCGAACCCACCTAAAATTCCTCTCTCATTGGTTGGTATACCTGCCTTTGCCCTCGAGCAAGGTTCTGAGTGAGCAATCTCAAATCCTGGGTTCACCAGAAACCTGATACACGTGCCGTCAAATCACCTAGATCAGGAGGGCGAGATCGAGGCACCTAACCAAGGAGACCCTAAGCTATCCTAGCCTACAAATGATATCCGTTCTTAAAAAGAGATAACATTCTAAAAACTCTTAATGGTAATGCCTATGCCTAAGGAAAAAGGGTTTTGGATATATGACTTAGGCCATAGACAGCCCAACCCTAAGTTAGTCAACTAATATACACTCCCACTTAAATATGTAATTCATTCATGGACTTCCTAAAATCTAAAAGTTTGCTTTTATCAAAGAAAAACATATCATTTTGGATTTCTTTCCACTATTTTGTAAAGGATAAAAACGTTGGGAAAGAAAAAAGTACTCATCTTGGTCAATTTGTATCATAAAGCACCTTACAATTAATTTATCTTGGACAATTTTCTGAGTAACTGAAATGGAAAATGTGAAATTGTTTGTATTGATCAATTTCTGTTGAATACGAATTTAATTTATTAATCTTTAAGCAAATAGGGGGAAATAGAAACAAAAAAGAAATAATAAAGAATTTTCTTTGAATATTTTTGAGGAAAACAGAACTTTTCATCCATTATGCTCAAGGAATAACTAAAACAAAAAACAGATTTTCCTACAAATTGTTTTTTTCCCCTTCAATCTAATCATCATGCAAATAATGCTATCATTATCAATAAAGAACATGTAATTAAACAAAAAGGGGGATTTTACCTACAAATTTAGGGTAAAATGCAAGTTTTGCAGCAAAAAAAAGGAAAGAGAAAAAAGCTTGTAGAAACATGCAAAAACTTTTGTAACTTAGAAAAACCAGCAAAACCTAATTCATTCCATGAAAAAAGATTCTGTAAATAAAAATTAATTCTTATCCAATGAGAGAGCTCAATCTGTGAGAAAAACCTAAAACACAATTCATATATATTCATACAATCCATGAAATCAAACCCCAAAAACTTTATAGATAAAAATAATAAAGAAGTCAGAGCCAGTAGATGAGATAAATCAATTTGATTTGATTTGGACTTGTTTAAACTTTCCTGAAGCTCCCTTTTGATCAAATTTTTAAACTCCTCTTTTTGTAAAGAAAATGGGGTTTCTTTGCTTGACAATTTTTTGATATTTCTCTTTTTTCCTTATTTAATTTCATAATGTTAATATCATGTTTCGCTCTTTAGTTTCGTTTAGTTTTATAGAAAGTTAATTAGACAAAGGTAATTAGAAACCCTGGGTCTTTGTACTTTTTATATTTCAAAAGGAAAAAATCATGGACATGACCAAGTCATGTGACTCGATCATGTCTTGATAAAAGCCGATTGATCCGTCAGGCTAGTGGGTTTTGATTTGAGTCATGATAGTTTGGATCGAGTTAGTTCGGGTCGAAGAGTGCAACCCTCCCCTATTTGGTTTTGGGTTGGGTTCACCTAGTTAGGTCTTGGAAGACCTAATCGGGTCTGCAAACTAATGCTTTTAAACTTGGCAGATTGATGCAAGACTCGCCAGACTCAACTTGCCAGGAATCCCCAGTGAGTCCTTTGTGAACGCCACAAGTCGCATGAGTCTCACAAGTTTTAGCACTTCGAGTGCTTTTTCACAATCGATTTGATCAAGTCTCATTGGGTCGTTCCCGAGTTGACCCTCTTGAGTTGGGTTTGGGACCCTAGCAACTCGCAACTTGAGTCTTGGCTTTAAAACATTGCTGCAAATTGTGGCGGTATCTCATTGTTTAGGACTCAAATGTATGTTTTGAATCTTCACTTTCCCCAAACCCCTGTATAAAAAATAAGAAAACACACTTTAATGATGTCCTGACCTGAAAGCTCCAAACCCAAATCTTTTTCCATCCACTACTCTATGTATGAGACCTCAATGATTTTGTTGTTCAGGCAGTGCTCCATAGACACCAACGTCGGTGTCCAATGCCCTTTGGCCTAAAAATGCAGTGCAGTCTAATTCGTCCATACAATGCTCTAATAAAAATTGTTTTATGTATATTATATAAAAGTTTCCAAAAGAAATTTCTGAAGACAAAAGAAACACATGTAAACATTTGTTCTATGAAAGAATTCTAAAAATCTTTCTACTTTTATTATTTCAATTTCATGTTTTAGAAAAATGCAATTCTTCACCCTTAGAAATAACAAACTTTTGCTCCGTGGATCACAAATGTGTTTGGGATTATGGTGGTGGGATTATGGTGGTGGGGGCCGTCTTCATTGTTTAAGACATTGCATGTTTCAAGTCCCATAAGGTGCATTGAAGTTTTTAACTTAAACAGCACTCGAGGGCTATGACAAGTAGTTTTGATGCTGCCCATCCCTGCTCTAACAGGTCAGACACGTACAGACCGTTTGAATGGGGAGAGTTGATACGAGTCGATCGGTTGACACAGCATTAGCTTTCTCTGGTCAATGGAAATTACTCTTTTATGATCTCTAACTACAAGGTTTAGTTGTCTGTTAACAGCTTCAAAAAGAAAAAACCTTATGAAGTTCAGGTTGCGCCAAATGTACCAAGACAAGGACAAAAATGAGAGTCACTGAACAAATGTGGGGCCCAAATGACAAAATTCTTATGCATGTTCTCAGTTGAGTGGTATGCTATGTATACTATTTTGTGAAATGAGTTGGAAATTGGAAAGGTTAAAGGCATTACTTTATGTGCCTGGGTATGCATGTCATGTCTCAACCATTAATGGGTTCTCTATAAGTATTCACTTGTTTGCTCATTTCTTAAATGTTTCCTTTGTTTCATTGATTGCACATGTAAAACAAAGCATTATGTTAGTTTTTTAAACTTCTCCTAGAGGTCCAGCAGTTCTGATCTCCATTTTCTTTGAGAGTTGTGTCAGAGTTAAAGGCTTCTGAGCCATATGATGTGTCATAAAGAGATAACAATGTTGGTACCTTTGTCCTTGACCACATGATTACAAGTCTTTTGTGTTTATTCTGGAAATAATGGCGATGGAGTTCCCTGATCGTTTTTTTGCTCCAACTTCACTTGAATTCTTTGGTTCCAGTCATGTAGAATGTATATTATTTGGAAACAGAAACGGGTTCTGCTATGTACATAAACTTAAAAGTTAGTCTGATGTTAAGCTTAGGGAAATAACTTGAGTTGGCGAGTGGAGTCAGAAGCAATGGTATTTTTAATTGAATTACTTGTTTTGAGAAATCCCCATGAGTTAGAAAAATAAGAAAAGCGTGTTGAAAGGATAAGGTATTAAAATTGCATTTTATATATGTAAAACATGATTTTAGCCCATTATAAACATGCATTATTAAAAGATTCTACAAGTGAAAAAGTAAAATTAGTGAGAAAGCTTATGAAATATCAGGTCTTATTTTCAAGTCACCTACCACTCTCTCGATGTGAATAGTGCTACTCAAGCGAAGTTGGATCAACTGTTATATCCATCGCTATATTTTGGGAACATATGTACAATAAGAAATGAGTAAGGATGACGCAATTGTTTTTATAAATAGATTTTTGTCTAATAGCCAAGCACTAGTGTTTCAAAAAGTGCTAGGCAGTACCCAGGCAGTCGAGAAGAGAATTTTGATAATCCATAAGACTAATCTATACTTTCATACAATGCTAAAACTATAAAGCCAAACAAGCATACAATTGTCTGATAAACTGTAGATTGTACACACAAAAGTTAGATAGTAGAACTAGAAACTATAAAGTAGAAACTAAAAATAAGAAAAAGAAAATATACAAACAATCAGAAATATACAGTCTAGGACAAAATAGTCAACACTCAACACTCAACACCAAGAGTCTTCAGTCATCATCGTCATCATTATCAGAAGGAATAGGGTAAGCCTCATCATATGCATCAAATTTGAGGCCATCATTATCAGATTCATCCCCCTCTTCAATTTAATGCTCGTCCTCCTCTGTTTCTTTTGAATCAGCATCTTGCTCCTCCTCTTCTTCTACCTTACTCTGAATGGGTAAGGTGTTTTTTAAATCGGTAAATGCCCCCATTAGTATCATTTCTACAATAATTACATTTAATATGATTTTTGTCATTCGGATTCAAGTTATAACCATATTTCCAACCTGGATCACCACTTCTAAAAAAATCTCGAGAAGATATTTCCATATAATAATACTTATTTTCATCATTTTCTGGTTCTTTTAAATTCAGAAATTGTCTAATCTCATCTCGAATAACTTCAGGAACTTTTTTACAAGAAGCAACATTCCTTTTAATATCGTCAAGATGTTTATTGAATCTGTTAATACCCCCATTAGTATTCTTTTCAGAAAAATTACACCTTATACAATTTTTATCGTTTGGTTTTGGGTTATAACTATGCTTCCAACCCAGATCACTTTTTCTAGAAGAACCAGAAATAGTTCTATTCAAATGACAACGATTTTGTTCCTATTTTTGTTTTACAGAACTCATGTATTGCTTAATCTCGTCCCTGATAGTGTCAGGAATATTTTTACAATGAGCAACATTCCCCTTAATATCGGCAAGATATTTCTTAAACCATTTTATGCTCCCTTTTGTATGTTTTTTGACAATAATTGCATCTAATGCAATTTTTGTTGTTTGGATTCGGGTTATATCCATATTTTCAACCCAGATCTCCACTTCAATTAGATCCTAAAAATGACATCTCAAAATAAAATGAGGAATTTAAAAAATAGTTTTGCACTTACTTTGATTGCTCGAACTCCAAACTCCTGCCTCTGAGATATTTTCTGATGCTAAAATAATAATAATAAAAAAATCTCTAATCGGATTAAAAAACTCCAAAACTAAATCTAATCTATCTGGGTGATGTTTCGATTCATTTTTCGTAACTTTGAGAAATATTTCGATCCAATGAAAATCAGAAAATTTAGTTTTTTTTATGTTTTCTTCTCTCTAAAATGGGTTCTTGTGGGTTTAGGTTTCAAATGAGCCTAAAACCCATCTTTAAAAGCCTTTATGTTTTGAAAGAAAAACTCAATAGAACAAAAAAACAAAAAAACTCATTTCCGCCCCTAGGTGGGGCGCAGGCCCTGGGCGGCAGGGAGCTGGGTGCCCACCTAGGCAGGCTCCATACCGCCTAGGTGGCCGCCCAGAGACTGCTGCCTAGTTTGGCTGCCTAAGTGCCAAGCGATCCACTTTTTTGAACAATACCAAGCACATTCCATAGTTTGTGTTTTGATAGAAACACCATTTGGGCAAAAGAGTTTTGAACTGGTTTGTTCCCTTATCAGTCTTCCCCTTCACGCTTCCTGCGAGTTTCTCTTTTTCTTTTTCTTGATGATACTTTTTCTTGTCGTAATCTTTGTCTTTAAATACTCTAATGAGCTAAAACAAGGCTTAGTTTGGACATTCATCACGTAAAAATCATTGTTGACTTAAGTGCAGTGACACTATGCTCTTTTTCATATGTTAGATTTTTGATGTAGTGATGATCCTATTATTCTCTGTGTTTGTAGGTCAAGTGGTTGATAAAGCTGTCACAAATTCCCGAAGTCACTGAGGTCCCAAGCTTTAGTGACAATGCCATATCTTATTTAGAAGACCTAGTTCAAAATTTTAGTTTGAATGAAGCCTTGGAAGTGAAAAGAATAGAGAAAGCTACCAATCATGATGTAAAGTCAGTGGAGTACTTCTTGAAAAACAGATGCCAATACCTTCCAAAAGTTGCAAAGGTCAGTAATTTTTCTTTTCTTGTTCTCATAATAGTAATCGTTGCAAATGTTAATTCTACTTTCCCATTTCTTTCTCCCAAGCCCCTTAAATCATGTGGGATAGGGTCTAGCACATCTTTTCTTTTGGCTTACTCTTGGAGTGTTTCTATCTGTGTTGCATATTTTGATTTTGGGAAGTTCTTTTTGGGCTTGAATCCCCAGGTCTCCCACTGTTGATGTCATGATATTTACTTTTTTGCTCCTTTACTGATGAAGTTCTATATTTATGTTACACATCATGTTGAAGGTAGATAAATATGTTATATGGGTGCTGTATTAACAAGATATGCACTTTTCATCACCTTCGTTGTTTTTGTTTGATTACATGTTAACAAACAGTATTTTTGGTGAGATAACTTTTGTGGAAAAGGACCCATTGCTCTACTGAAATTTGAGGACCACAATGAATTGGTTAGTGGTGGAGTTCTTTCTTTAACTGCTTAAAGACTGTGTGTCAATTTTGAAGTAGAGAGTTCCATCATATACCGGTTCGAGGAGATGTGCAGAAGGCTTATCAAACCCATAGTGCATCTCTCGACAAAGGAAGTCATAATCAAAGAGTATGACTGACCATAATCAAAGAGTATGACCATAATCAAAGAGTATGACTGACCATAATCAAAGAGTATGACTGACCATAATCAAAGAATAACTGACCATATGTTTTCAAAGAGTAGCATTCGGGTAGCATAAGTTGCTCTAAGCGAGTGTAAGGTTCAGTTGAAGTATATGACTAACTGGACGCAAAAATGATAATAGTCATATCAATATAAAGAAAAACAAAAATACCAAGAAACCAAAATCCTGACTATCAAAGAATTTTCATAACTCAACATTTTTCATAGATTTGTTCATTAAACAACCAAAAATAAATAAAAAGAAAAAGAAAAATTCAAAACAAAGAAAAACCGAAAATGCACAAAAAAATATCGAACAATTTCTCCATTTCAATATTTTCAGAACAATTACTACAATTCAACATTTTCCATAGTTCACATTCAACTATTAAACAACCACAAAAAAAAAAAAAAAAACAACGAACCAAATAATAGAACATGGATATCATAAAAATGCACAAAACCTACCAAAACACCTACAACTTTCAAGCCAAAAAAACCAATACATTGTCCACTAACATCCCTAAAACCACTTTACAATTATTTCAGAATTAGATTGGCTTCATCTGGACTAGTCAACTGGCAAATCCAGACGTTGAGTCAAATATTTTCCTGTTTGTGCCAGTTCAAGACCCCGGCTGGACCAGTGGGACCACCAGTTCCCAATCCAGCCGATCCTGTTTTATTTTCATTGGAAAAGAAAGATACTGTACATAATTGAATGTACAAGAATCCTACTCAAATGGTTGATAATTGCTACTAGTATAAAGCATATGTAGGAACCTTACTCCATTTCACTATCATGAAAGTAGCCATCATTAGCGCACCGCTCAATGCCTTCATACTGTGAGCAATACACTTCAGGTATAATGTATGATTAAACACAGACCTCAGGCTCAAACATGCTAGATTCCCAAGGGCAAGTTAGCCAGTAAAACTGAGTCAAGCCCCTATAGAGGAAACACATTAGGGTCCAGATCTGGTGAGACTCAAAACAATGACGCAAGTGAAAATGAATGACCTAAGTAACCTCACTCAGAGGTTATCATGCTAACAAATACTTGTTTTTATTGCACTTGTCAGAATCTTACTTTAATTCCCTAGAACAAGACCTGGCGCATTGCAGATCAAAGTCAAATTATGACCAGTCCTCGAAGGCCATGCCTCAAATTTATGCAGTTGGTGATCAAGTCAAGATTTTCTTATGCCATCCTCGGCCCTCACCAACTGACTGCATGTTGCTATTCTGATATTGTAAGCACTGCCCAGACAATTGAAAAGCATATTGGGGATTTTCTAAATCTCAAGGTACCTCTCAAGAGGCAGAATATGAAGCCCACTTTGTCCAATCTAGAAGGGAAACGAAATTCCGCATTTTGCCATGTACACCGGGAAATTGCTTGTATATTTCTGTTTTCTGTATTTGAATAATAAAAATATTGTTTCATTCTTTTTTCTTTTGCTGTTGGTTACTCTACTACTATTTATTGAAACAATGAATGTTACTATGCATACAAGAGAATCGGTTTAATAAATTTATTTGAGTGTTTATTATTGCTTGATTGAATACTTGAGGTTTTATGGTAGGCTTAGGCCTCCGGCTTCGTGGAAAGTAAAAGTTAGGGTCCTTTGTAGGTTTTTTTAAATGGTAGGGTGTTTTAAATTTTAATGCAAATTAAAAGTTTACATTGGTTTCTATGTTTCTTGTATAGGGTTATGAATTGGTGATTTCTTTATTGAAGGCTTGTTGAGTGCCATGGTGGTTTGAGAATTTGGAGATTGGTGGTTTGGGTGGGTAATTGGTGCCTCCGTGGTGTTTTCAAGTAGGAGCTAGTAGTTTGGGTGGTGAATTAACGATTGAGTTTAAGTCATTAGTGGTATTTGGCAGTTTGCAAAATGTCACCATTTGCATCTAATAAAGCTAAATCTAACCCTATATAGGGGCATGTAAATAGAGTTTTGATGGAAAATATCATGGAAATAGTTGTTTTATTATCATCATTAATGTATCATCCTAACTATTTGAGGTCAGCTACACGAATCCTATGCTTCTACTCTGTCAAGGGTCATACCCTTAGTAAGATTATAAGTCCCTATATCTTTTCTCACGACTTCTATCCATGTCCTTTTGGGCCTTCCCTTGCCCTTTTCCAGCCTTCCACTTGAACCAAATCACATCTCCTAACCATTGTCATGTTGGGCCTGTGTTGTACATAACTAGTCGACCAAGTCTACTTTCCCTCATCTTGTCACTCATTGTAGCCATGCCTAAGTTCACTGGAATGTATTCATTTCTAATTCTATCATTTCTTGTCTTGTCACTCATCTATCTCAACATTCTCATCTCATCTATACTTATCATATGGGTATATTATTTCTTGACCACCCAACATGTTGTCCTATAAAGTAAAGCTGGCCAGCTATCTTATAGAGATATCCCTTCAGCTTCATTTGTATCTGGCTATCACATAAAACTCTGATTTCACATCTCCACTTTCACCACCTAGCTCTAATTTTTATGTGCGACATCATCCTCGATCTCTCAATTTTCTTGGATTATTGAATATTGACGCAAGATATCAAAAATATACTCTTTTAGGTATTTTTTGGCCTCCAATGTTTCGACTTTTTCATTTTTTACGCTTATTAATACTAAACTTGCATTCCATATGACTTAATTTAAAACCTTTAGATTCTAGAGCATCACTTTAAAGTTCTAACTTTGCATTGACGCCGCTTCTAGTCTGATCGATCAAAACTAT
>NW_006499973.1:3215971-3242907 GCF_000471905.2 Amborella trichopoda | reverse complement strand
CTCTAGCCAGCATGTGGGCAATCTTTTTTTGAATTCAACCAAGTGTATGACCTGTTTATTAACTTAATCAGTGAGGTGAACGTATCACCATAGACAATTTTATTGACTTTAAAGCATTGGTACCCGTTCACAAAGTTCATGTTATCATTATTGCAATCATGTTAGCATGTTGCAATTTTACATCAGGGAACTTAGAGAAACTGTTCCATCAACGCTCCTATGAGGTCGAGAGAGAGGTTCAAACCATCGAACTTCTCACCCTGATTTAATACCCTGATAGGCCTATGGATCAATTCATATCAAGATGGAGAAACTTGGCTTCTCGCCATCCTAATCCTATGCTTGAGAAGGAAGTAGTCTAAACATTCGTGGGGGAACATGTGACCCGAGATCGCCCTACATGTCGAGGCCTCTAATTCGATCTCCATGTCAGAGTTGATCTCTAAATCAGTTCGCATCAAAAGTTTATCACGCCACCATGGTGGGACACAACAACCATCTACAAGTTCAGAAAACAACCGGGCAATGGTAACTCTCAGAATAACACACGGGGCAGCCAACAGATCAGTGTAGCCGTTATGGTTGCCAATTCAATGAAGGCTCCCTCCCAAACTTTGGACCTCTCTATTTGAACGTATTTTTCAGCACCTTAGGCCCTGAAAGGAAGCAGGTCAATAAAGCCTATAAAACAGTGGAAATTCCTGACAGTCTCATAATGTCCCCAAAATTGGTCAAGATCTTCATCAGCATTTCAAAAACCACCTGTCTAGTTTCATCGCGATCAGACATGTCTAAGGCAGTGAACACAAAGAAACAATTCCAGTCAAATCGGTCTCTAGTACCCTGAAATAGACCCTGTAACTAGAGCCATACTTTTGGTGCGTTCAACAGCTGTGGAACCACCGCCATTAGATCCGGTACGATCAAAAAACCATATGGGTCATGCTTCGGCTTAATCAAGCACTCCAATACAAAGTTATGGGTAAAATACTAAGAAGAGGTAGGATGCACACTATTCTCGTGTGTCCTCACTATATCAAAACACCATTAAAGGTGGTTGTTTTTCCAGTCACTGGAAGTCACTTTTGGGGCCTATAATTCACTCGTTCCAAGTCTGATCGCTCCCAAATTTGGTGAGCGTGTTCGTCTCATCACGACGAGCAATTCGATATGTGGTACGCCCCATGACGACACCCAAACATAGAGAAAAACGGAATGAAAGTCGCTGATCTGTGAAGGAAGTTGCAGAAAATTCAGCAGCAGCACGCCTGGCTCGAGCAGCCAGATCACGATGCTTGCATACCCGATCGGCATGAAACCAATTGCATTATGTGTGTGAGGTCCGAGGTTATCTATGACTTGAACCTCGTGTACGATGAACTGTTGGATTTCACACACTAAGGCGTCAAAGATGCTGTAAATTTCGACCATCAGATGTTAAGATTCCGGCATAAAACTCAAGACGACAAAATCTTCATCCGGATACAAAATCAAGTTACGTTTATTGCAACGTGATTGTGAAGACATGCTCAGTGTAATTCAATGAAGAAGTCATGATGAAATATCGAGGAATGAGCACACAATCAATCTGAAGTTTTCAAGATTTATCCAAGATTCAAGTCTCATGATCATGGCTCAAAAGCATGATTCATGACTCGAAGTTTGTATCAAAATGATCATCATGTCGAGCCCTACAAGCAAACAATAATCTTTTGATCAAACGGGTATCAGAACACCCCCAAGTTAGCCATGGAAGAACACACAAGTTCTCGGGCAGCAATAGGGACTGTTTTGAAATTTCATACATTGTTAGGAAGTGGCAAAACAGTCCTTTTGCACCAATTTTTAGAATTTCTTTAAATTCAATTAAATTGTAATTATCTTCAATTCTAAGTAGTTTTTGGGCATACACCCACGTTTCAGCCCAATTCTATATAAACAGGCAATGCCTCACTGTATAGAGGACAGGTTCATTCTTCTTGGAGCAATCAATAAAATTCTATTTTTTTGCTTGAGCCTATGAGTACATCTTGGAGAGAGAGAGGAGAGAGAAGAAAAGGGTTCGGGCAGGTAAGTTTCTCTCTCCTCCCCTCTTTCTCTCTCCTCCCTTCTTTCTGTCTCCTCCCCTATTTCTCGTCTCTATCTCTTTCTCTCTCTTCTTCCCATCTCTATCTATTTCTCTTTCTTCTCCCTTGTATGGACTGAGTTTGGAGGAAGTCGGGCATAACATTGAAATGTTGGTCCATCGAGGGTCTCAACGAACTGTCGGAGAAGAAGTCTCTCGTCAACTGTTGTTTCTCCACATGCTGCATAGAAGTGGGCAATATGATTGTTTGGGGGCGTGGTTTCATTGAATAAAGGAAACTTTCCTTTCTTATAATCAGAGGAAAACGAGACCTGATCAATATAAGAGGGGTAAGGCCTTTGATAAGGCGTCGCACACTGTGTCCTCGGGATTTGTTTGTTCTTTAGGCTATGGGTGACCATAGCATCAATATCTGTCTGAGAGACTAGATGAGGGAAAGAATTGTCTTGTGAGGTAGAGGGAGGCGGCTGTCGTGGAGATGCATCATCAAAGTGATGGGAATTGACCTCATGGTTAACCGACTGGCGTACGACATCGATACGATCGATCTTTTCCATCATCGAGCCCACCATATACTCAAACTTGTTCATTCCCTCTTCCTGCACGTCACTGGCCTCTCTTACTACCATTACACTGATTGTTTCTCAATGGGGGTCAACGTTAGTAGCAACTGAGGGCTTGCGAACTTGACGGGTCGCTTGTGGTAGGTCAGCCATTAGGGGGCCAGCATGTCCTGAATGAACTTAACTCTTGTATGCTAATCGAGTTTGGACCGGTTCTCGACGTCTTAGGACCGTGGCTACCGAGTGGCTAGGTCTTCTTCTACGAAAGTGACCATAGCACAGAGCTCATGGAGCTCTTCTTCAGGCTTCATCGTCTGAAGGGGCTAGAAGGGATTCAGGTGAAAAGGGTCGTCAAAATTGGTTGTTTTGACTGTCTTGGTCACCTCCCTAGTCAAAATTTGCAGACCTCTATCAAATTTAGCCCTGAGGTTTTGATGGACCTCTTGTCAAAACTGCGATCTACGTCATGGCTGGTTAGCTCTTCTTGCACATGAGAGAGTTGTCTCCACAGGTGCGACAATGGATGAGGGCCAGGAACTGGAGTCATCTTAGGCCGAGGCGGATGAGGGACTCGATCTTCTATTAGGTCATTGCCTCGAGCTCTCTTATGAGCTTCAGAGACACGACCAAAGTGATGGGGTTGGTTCAGGATGGTACTTTTGGGGAAAATCTTTGAGTGTCAAGATTGAAGGTGCTTGCTCAATGAAGGAGGAGTGGGCCGGAGCCAGATTAAGTCATGAGAAGGCTCGAGTCTAGGGTGAGAGAGTGTCGGTTATGGTGACGCGTGTGCACCCCGTGAAGAAGGATTACGGGAGACCAGGGGGTCAACCCGGGCTCATGCAAGTTATTTGTCCTTAGGAGGCCAAGAACCACAAGCAGGTGTCTGTAAGAGAACAGGTGTAGGCCTACCCCTTACAAGGTGCCCTTATGTGTGCAAAGCAGGAGGACGAGGAGGTCTTCTCATGTGTACTTGGGTCGGCGTAATGATGCTTTGCCTCGAGCAATGAGATGCATATGAGTAGAGTGCACAGGACCTGGCCTTAGAAGGTTCGATCTTAGACATGGTATCGAGGTAACAGAAAGGTTGCCTCAAGGTGTGATTCAAGTGGATAACGCACAAGCCTTGTGCTGTGTGTGAGGGATGGACACCGCGGGGTTTCTACCTCCATGTGTTGAGCCTCTAGGGATAGAGACCTATAGTGCAGAAATGTGGGGGGTAGCCTTATGGTGATCCATAGAAGCAATGGCAACTTGCTTTCCTTTTGCAGAACGGAACTGGGTAGCCTTCCGGCATACCTCAGGAACACGATCGACAAGTGGTTTGCCTGTGGCTAGGTGCATGTTGTGTGGGGCAGCAGAAGTGTTGTCGATGCAAGTCGCCTTGGTGGAGTTTCTACCAAAGCGAGGAGATGGGGTGTGAGGGATTTTAAGTCCCGCCTCACACCAGTCCAGGTTAAGACCTGGGAGCTAGACAAGGGGTCTTTGCTTAAGAGGATGGTTGGGAAGAAAGTCGAAGGAACTTGTTCCCTAGGGACACTCTCGAATGCGGGGATAAGAAAATTCCTGACCCAGATAAATGGGTTACAGTACCTGGAAGCCATAAATAAAATGTGGAAAGATAATGAAAGCATATAGTAAAAGAAGAAACTAGCCAAACAAGAATGATCCGACTAAGGGGTAGTAAGTCCCCAGTGGAGTCGCCAAGCTGGTTAGGTGCCTCGTTCTCACCATCCGGATCTGGATGATAGGATGGCACGTATCTCGGGTTTCGAGGGGAGACCCGGGACATTTTTGAGATCGCTCTCTAGGGAACCTCGTTCGAGAACTGGAGCAGGTGTTACCAACCAGTGAGAGAGGAATTTAAGGTGCGTTTGGGACTTACTCGGGCTGGCTCGCGTGGGTGCCCTCTTAGATCATAAAGAAAGCCCCCCAGTAATAAAACTGGGTCGAAATCGCTTCCCTTGACTTGTATTCTTCTATTTTCTAGAACATACACATATATGGCAAAG
Source organism: Amborella trichopoda (assembly GCF_000471905.2). The sequence continues at coordinate 3,238,249 of NW_006499973.1, read as the reverse complement.
GTTATAAGACAGATGGGTCAAACCTCACTATTTTCCTCTTTGATGAACGTACACAAGCATACGCGTATTTAAAAAGAAAAATAAGAGAAGAAAGATGGGGGAGAGAAGAATTCGACTGAGCGGTAGGATCAGAGCAGTGACTAAGCTTATGAATAATTAGCCTGATGTGGTAGCAAAACGGTCTCGGTAACTAAGATCGGCTCACAGGATTACAACTAGACGTCATTACCCCGTACCAACTAGCTAGGCACGATGCTCAGTCTGTCGTAGCAGTAAAGCGAGCTGAGTAATCCTAGCACAACAACATTATGGCTAGACGACAGGACTACCATGAGAGGCTAACCTCAATCTCTCTTAGTCGAATGAAGAAATAACAGAATGAAGGTTATAAGAAGAGAAGAAGAGAACAGAAAGGAGGAGGGAGTAGAATGGAAGAGAAGAGTATGAAAGACGATAGAATAAAGAGAGAGAGGGAAGGAAGACACAGTTGGCACTAGGCATTGCCGACTGTGTTAGAAGGAAGAGAGAGAAAATACAGTCGACACTAGACTTAGTCACTATTGCAGAAGAAGAGGGAGAAAAACGTAGTCAGCACTAGATTTCGCCAACTGTGTCTGACAAAGAGAGAGAAAACACAGTCGGCACTAAGCTTCATCAACTATGTCAAGAGAAGAGAGAGAAAACACAGTTGACACTAGGCTTCACCGACTATGTTAGAAGAGAAGAGAAGAAGAGAATCAACAGGCACTAGGCTTGCGCTGGTTGTGATGGGAGAGAAGCAAGAGAGAGAGAGATCGAGTCGATGCTTGGCCTCGCTAACTACAACAGAAGAGAGAGAGATAAACCCAACTAGCGATGAGAAGAAGAGAGATGAAGAGATAGAGATGAAAAAGAGGGGAGAGAAAGAGATAGAGATGAGAAGAAGAGAGGGAAAAAGATAGAGATGGGAAGAAGAGGGATAGAGATACAGATGAGAAAATGAGAGGAGAGAGAAAGAGATAGAGACGAGAAGAGAGGAGAAGAGAGAAAGAGATAGAGACGAGAAGAGGGGAGGAGAGAGAAAGTTACATGCTCGAAGGGTACCAACCCTTTTCTTCTTTCTCCTCTCTCTCTCTTCAAGATGCACTCACGAGTTCAAGAGGAAATTGAAATTTTATTGATCCTTGTGTTAAATGAACTGAAGGTTCTTTACAATTTGGCTTTGCATGCTTACATAGAATTGGACCCAAGCATGGGTGTACGCTCAAAAACTACCTAGAATTTAAGATAATTATAATTTAATTGAATTTAAAGAAATTTTAAAAATGGGTGTAAAATGACTATTTTACCCCTGTCTAACAATGTGTGAAATCTCAGAACAGTCCCTACTGCTGCCCGAGAACTTATGTGATCTCCTTGGCTGACCTGGGGTCGTTTTGATGCCCGTATGATCAAAATATTATTGTTTTCTTGTACGGCTCGGCATGACGATCATTTTGATGCCAACTTGAGTCATGAATCATGCTTTTGAGCCATGATCATGAGACTTCAATTTTGGATGAATCTTGAAAACTTCGGATTGATTATGAGCTCGTTACTAGATGTTTCTTCGTGACTTCTTCATTGAATCACATTGAGCATGCCGTCACGATCATGTTGCAACGAACGCAGCTATATTTCGTGACCAGATGAAGGTTTTGTCATCTTGAGTTTTTGGCCGGAATCTTGAAATCGGATGGTCAAAATTTATAGCAGCTTTTTCACCGTCATGTGTGAAATCCAATCGTTCATTGTACGAGAGGTTCGGACCAGAGATAGTCTCGGACCTTACGCTCATAATGCAATTGGTTTCGTGTCGATCAGGTATGCAAGCGTCTTAATCTGCCTGCTCGAACAAGGAGTGCTGTTGCTGAATTTTTTGCAACTTGTTTCACAGATCAGCGACTTCTATTTAGTTTTTCTCTCTGCTCAGGCGTCATCAAGGAGAGTACCACATACCGAATTGTTCGTCTTGATGAGACAAACATGGTCACCAAATTTGGGAGCGATCCGACTTGGAATGCGTGAGATATAGGTTCGAAAGTGATTGCCCGTGACTGTAAAAACAGCCACCATTAATGGTGCTTTGATGGAGTGAGGCCACACGGGAATAGTGTGTGGGCTACACCTTTTCGGTATTTTACCCATAACTTTGTTTTGAAGTGTCTGATTAAGCCAAAACTCGACTCATAGGAGTTTTTGACCATGTCGGATCTAATGACATTGGCCTCACAGCTGTTTGACACACCAAAAGTATGGCTCTAGTTACAGTGTCTATTTCAGGGTGCTAAAGACCGATTTTCTTTGTGTTCACTGCCTTAGACATGTCTGATCGCAATGAAACTTGGCAGGTGGTCTTTCGAAGTACTGATGAAGCTCTTGATCAATTATGGGGCCATTTTGAGACTGTTGGGAATTTCCACTGTTTTGTGGGCTTTATTGACCTGCTTCCTACTTACTCCTAATTAGGGACCAAGGTGTTGAAAAATACGTTCAGACACACTTGCGAATGTAAGGATAAGAAAATCCTCGATCCGGATAAATGGGTTACAAAACCCACAAGCCATAAGTAATGTGTGAAAAGATAACAAAAACAAAAACCAACCAAACAAGAACGATCCAACTAAGAGAGCCCCCTAGTAATAAAACTGGTTCAAAATTGCCTCCCTTAGCTTGTATTCTCCTGTTTTTTGCAATCACACACATAAGGCAAATATTATAAGACAGGTCGGTCAACAGAACTCACCATGCCTCTTTGGTGAACGTACAGAAGCATGCACATTCAAAAGAAGAATAAAAGAATGAGAGAAGAAAGATGGGGGTGAGAAAAATTTGACCAGGCAAGGAGATCAGCACAGTGACTAAGCTGATGAGTAATTGGCCTGACGTAGTAGTAAAATAGGCTCAGTAACTCAGATCGGCTCAACAGAATTACTACTAGACGTCAAAACCGATATTGACTAGCTAGACACGATGGTTAGTCTATCATAGCAATAAAGCGGGCACAGTAATTCTGGCACAACAACATTACGGCTAGACAACAAGACTACCGTGAGAGGCTAATGTCAACCCCTCTTAATCAAACGAAAGAATAACATAATGAAGATCATAAAGAAAGAATAAGAAGTAAGATTAGAGAAGAAGAGAATAGAGAGAATGAGGGGGAAGAGAAAGAATGGAGGAGAAGCGTACGAGGGAAGAGGGAAAAACACAGACGGCGCAAGGCGTCGCCGGCTGTATTAGGCAAAGACAAGGAAGAGAACACAGTCGGCGCTGAGCATCACCAACTGTGTTAGACAAAGAAGAGAGAAGGAACACAATCGGCATTGAGCGTCGCCGGCTGTGTTAAACAAAGAAGAGAGAGGAAAAATAGTCAGCGCTGAGCATTGTCAGCTGTGTTAAACAAAGAAGAGAGAGAGAACACAATCAACGTTGAGCATTGCCAACTATGCTAGATAGAGAAGAGAGAGAAGATGCAGTCGACGTTGAACTTCACTGACTGTGTTAGACAGGGCGAGAGAGAAGATACAATCGGTGCTAAGCTTTGTCGACTGTGTTAGACAGAGGAGAGAAAAGATGCAGTCGGCACTGAGTTTCACCGACTGTATTAGATAGAGGAGAGAGAGGACACAGGTGACGCTAGTCATCACCGGCTGTGTTAGAAGAAGAGTAAAAAGATAAAAAGAGATGAGAAGAAGAGAGAGAAAGAGAGATAAAGATGAGAAGAAGAGAGAGAAAGAGAGATGAGAAGAAGAGAGAGAAAGAGAGATGAGAAAAAGAGAGAGAAAGAGAGATAAAGATGAGAAGAAGAGAGAGAAAGAAGGATAAAGATGAGAAGAGAAGGGAGGAGAGAGAAAGATGGGAGGATAGAGAAAGAGGGGAGGAGAGAGAAAGTTACCCTGTCGAAGGGTATCAGCCCCTTTTCTTCTCTTTCCTCTCTCGCTCCAAGACGCACCCATGAGCTTAAGCAAAAATGAAGTCTTTATTGAATCTTTAAGAATGAACCCAAGGGGATTTTACAATTCGGCTTTACATGTTTATATAGAATTGGGCTAAAACATGGGTGTACACCTAAAAACTACCTATAATTGAAGATAATTACAATTTAATTGAATTAAAAGAAATTCTAAAAATGGGTACAAAAGGACTGTTTTGGCCCTGCCCAACAATGTGTGAAATTTCAGAACAGGCCCTACTGATCCCTGAGAATTTGTGTGATCTTCCATGACTGATTCGGGGTTGTTCTGATGCTCATTTGATTGAAAGATGATTATTTTCTTATAGGGCTTATGACGATCGATTTGATACCAACTTCGAGTCATGAATTATGTTTTTAAGCCATGATCATGAAACTTGAAATTTACTTGAATCTTGAAAACTTTGGACCGATTGTGTATTCGTTCCTTGATGTTTCTCATCAGTTTCTTAACTAAATCACATTGAGCATGCCGTCACGATCACGTTGCAATAAAAGGGGCTCGATTTCGTGTCCCGATGAAGATTTCGTGGTCTTGAAATTCGACGGCCAGAATTTATAGCAGCTTTGATGCTATCATGTGTGAAAACCAACCGTTCATCAGACGTGAGGTTCATACCAGAGATGGACACAGAACTTACGCACATAATGCAATTAGTTTCGTGCTGATCGGGTATGCGAGCATTGTGATTTGGCTACCAGAGTGAGGTGTGCTGCTGCTGAATTTTCTGCAACTTTCTTCACGGATCAGCAACTTCTCGCTAGTTTTTCTCCCTGCTCAGGCATCATCACGGACCGTACCATATATCAAAACGCTTGTCTTGATGAGACAAACACATTCACCAAGTTTGAGCACGATCCAACTCCAAACGAGTGAGATATGGGCCCCGAAAGTCACTACTCCTAACTATAAAAACAACCACCTTTAATAGTGTTTTGGTGCAGGTGGCCACACAGGAATGAAGCGCGACCTACCCTTTTTTGGTATTTTACCCATAACTTATCATGGAGTGCTCGATTAAGCCGAAACTTGATCCATATGGGTTTTCGACAGTGCTGGATCCAATGGCGGTGATCCCACTAGTGTTTCACACACCAAAAGTATAGTTCTAGTTACGAGATCTATTTCAAAGTGCTAGAGGCCAATTTTTTTTAAATTGTTTATTTGTGTTCACTGCCTTAGACATGTCTTACCGCGATGAAACGTGGCAGGTGGCCTTTTGGAGTAATGATGAAGATCTTGACCGATTCTGGGGAAATTCTGAAGCTGTCAAAATTTCCACTTATTTTGTAGGTTTTATTGACATGCTTCCTCTTTATTTCAGGTCAAGGATGAAGGTGCTAAAAAATACGTTCAAACAGACACACCCAGCTTGCACTCATGCATATATGCTCATGTTATTTATTTTTTACAACGCGACCTAACATATTCCATTGTTTTAAGGAATCTTAGTGTTGGTTTGGGGTATTATCTTCTTGCATATAAGAGCGCTTTATAAGGAATTATAAAGCTTAAGGTACACTTTTTGTCAAACTGTGATTCATTTACGAGTTGTTTGTTTTCATTTTCTCTTAAAGTCTCCCAACTGCTGCAAATGAAGAGCACTGAAAGGGTCCAAGATCGGGTTTTCTCCATATCACACTAGCTTGGTGCAGCCTTTGGTCTTTACAAATAAGGCCCCCTAAAATTCAAGCTCCCGATACCCCTTCAATCTCTACACTGAACATAGACCCTATGAAAATGGGGCCAGTAAACTAGCAGAGGCGACACTTGGAAGAGGCCCTTATAAAGCAGCATCCCTCCCACTCTCCCATTTCGGCCTCATAATGCTGTAGGCCATGCATGAGGCGGCATGCTGCCAAATCTCATGATGGGACATATGAACAAGGGCTTATGATGCGTAAAAGGTGTCAAAGAAACACCTACATTAAATTTTTCAGAAATTGGGAGAAAATGTCTAAGATTTTGGCATACCAGCCCCAAGCATAAGACACTGGGAGTGTCAGTGCACTATTAATCGATGTTGTCTACAGCGCCAATCCCCAGGCCACCAACACTGCCTACAACACTGATGCACTGGTCACCGGTATTGTCCACATCACCGGTGCCTAGGGTGCAAGCAATCACATACCAGATGAAGCCCTGTTTGACCCATAGATACCCCAACTCCTCTTGAGACCCAAGATTTGACTCCTAGGCCTCAATATCCACCTTGAAAACCTTGGACCTCAAAAATTTGGGTCCTAGGAAAGAAATTTGAAACTAGATGAAATGAATGAAGAAAAAAATGTGAGTATAAAAGAACATAAATAGGAAACAATAGAACATAACAACAAGAATTGCTAGAAAATCAAGAACTCACTAGATAGCTAGCTACTTCAAGGGGGTTGGCTCTTTATAAGATAAATGTGTAAATTTCTTCTCTACTTCACCCATTACCCGATACCTCTTTTTATAGCCATCAATCAAGATAGAAACGCAAATATAAGAATTGGATCACAACCTATAATCAATTCTACCTACTATTATTATTATTCTCCTAAAATCAATTAGCATGCATGTCATTGTAATTACACCCTTTGATTGAATATCTTTTCTTTTTAATGGATTTGTAATGCTGCACTCCCCTTATTACATGATTTGACATGCACCTTTCCTTATTTAAACTATAGCACAAAACTCTAACTCATCAATGAATAATGTGGACACTGGAATTGTATTGCTCATTGTGACATGGAAGCACATCTTTACTGCATCGATCAATTCTCCATGCATCGTATGCCAATCTATAAAAGCAAAGTCCACACACATTTCCTACGTCATGACGTATTTCAAAGGTCCATACCAGTATGGGGATGCTTCTTACCTTGATCCACACCATCCTTGAATCTCAGGAGAGCCTAATACTCCAATGCCTATTTGTTTAGAGTCTATGTAGACACAAGGAACCTCCATGTACCATAATGCAACAATCCATTAGCTTCTCCTGATGTTTGGAAATAGAAGCACATCCCGACCTCACCATTTGCACTCCAATATGGCCTATGGTCTTCATGTTTGCCTAGCCCATCTCCCAATCTTTCCTATATCAGATATAGAGGGGTAGAATCTTCCTACCAGGCAGGTATCCAACATCACCAGCCTTTCTTCTATTGCATTTTGGCTTGCACCACAAGTTCTCTACCTTGGCAAGCTTGTTTCCAGCAGTTCCTCTCGGGGCTCTCTATTGCTATCATTAGTCGATCTCCCATTCTTTCCTATATCAGATATAGAGGGGTAGAATCTTCCTACCAGGCAAGTATCGAACGTCACCAGCCTTTCTTCTATTGCATTTTTGCTTGCACCCACAAGTTCTCTACCTTGGCAAGCATGTTTCCAACAGTTCCTCTCGAGCCTCCCTAGTTCTATCACTAGTTGATCTATTTCTCGCAATAGACTCCAGGGACCAGCCAGTCACCACATCTTTAAATGTGCAAGCTCTTGCAACTTCATCTTTATGTGCCATCCCTCCTTTGAAATGTCCTTTAATTCCTTCTTCAGCATCCACATGTCCCTCTCACTTCTTCCAGTGTTTCTGGACCAGTTTCTGCCTTTAGCCAAGGTGGCATTGGTAGCTCTTCCCAACCCTTAAGAGCTCTCTTCATATTTGTTAACAGTACTGAAATTGAGACTGAAGTAGTAACAACTAGAGAGAGAGGGAAAAAAAGAAGAAAAGGAAGAGACAAGAGAAGAAGATGAAGAAGACGAGAGAGAGAGAGAGAGAGAGAGAGAGGTGTGTAGACTAATTTCCTAGCCCACATGCACCTCTTAAATTTTATTTATAATAACTGGGTGGTAATATTACAGAAATTCTCTTTAAGTACTTTAGTAAAACCTAATGTTCTAAAGTTTATAGAAAGGACAAAGATACCCCATACTACATTCAACACTCATAACCATATAATGATTTAATCTTTACACTCCCCCTCAAGCTGGAGCATAGATACACCCATGCCCCGCTTGAAACAAATCTACTAAGTTTGGTTACGACCAAGAACCTCGGTAAATATATCAACCATTGATCCGTCAACTTCATAGATGGAGTTGTTGTTTTCTTACTTGTCACTTTCTCCCAAATAAAATGGAAATAAACCATGATATGTTCCATTCTCTCATGAAAAACTGGGTTGCGAGTAATAGTTATGGCTGCCTGATTATTATAGAACATCTTCATCCGCTTAATCCCATTTCCTTCATCAAGGTTTTCAACCACATATGTTGGAAGGTTTTGCGAGTGGAGGCTCTGCGAGACTTTGTGAGCAACGAGTGAGATCTATGAGTCCTCTGTGTGGGACAAGCTCCTCTCTTCAAGACCTCGCGAGACCTCTGTAAGACCTCTGCAGCACCTTTTGAAGCAGTGAAGAACAACGAAGACATCTGTGAGACCTTGCGTGTCCTCTATGAGATGACCTTGTTGCAACGAAGGCTGAGAAGAAGGAGGAGAGCTGTGTGGAGCACACTGAGAAGCGAGAGGCTTTGCGAGGGCTGCGAGAGGCTTTGCCAGAGGTTGCGAGAGGCTGCAAGAGGCTCAAGGAGAGGCTCAGCGAGGGCTGTGAGAGGCTGCGTGAGGCTCAGGCAAAGACCCTGCGAGAGGAGGCTATGCGAGACTTTGTGAGCAGTGAGTGAGATCTGTTAGTCCTTTGCATGGGACAAGATCCTCTCTTCAAGACCTCGGGAGACCTCTGTTAAACCTCTGCGATACCTTTTGAAGCAGCGAAGACATCTGCGAAACCTTGCGAGCCCTCTAAAAGATGATCTTGTTGCAGCGAAGGCTAAGAAGAAGCAGGAGAGCTGTGTGGAGCACACTGAGAATCTTTTGTTTCTCCTCTTTGAGGAGCAGACCTGAGGAGTGTCTAGCACTTTGAGGAGCAGATCTGCGATGAGATGGGTGGGAAACCTCCTGATCCTTGGGCAGATGAAACTACCCATTTTGGGGAATTTTTCGATGCTCGTAGTTCTGTCTCTTGCGATGATGTTCTTCAATATTCTGGGCTCGAAAGTCCTCGTTTGAGTCGTGGCCCGGGATCTAACACTATTGATCTTGATAGTGTCTTCAAGAGTCCTGTAAGGGAGGCCTCTACTCTTTTGAAGGGTGTTTCTGACAAAGACAAGGAGGTGGCTACTACTACTCCTTGTGAAAAAGTTTTGGGTAGCAAGACTGTCCTAGGATCTTCCTCGGGACCTCATGAGGAAGGTGTCGTATAGGCAGAGTTTCCATACATGAATCCTAAGATCAAGACAGATTGTTTACCTAATAGCTGTTGGGACTCGGGTAGGTCCTCAGACCTATTATTTGGGGCCAAAGGTGTCCAAAATGAAGTGTTTTACTTTGAGGAAATGGATACTTCACCTACTGAAAATGTTAATGGTAAAAAATTTGTCAAAATTGACAAGAAGGTGATGGATTCATGTCGGAACCGGTGAGACAACTGTCTATTGGGATACTTCTTAGGCCGCGACCCTGATTGGAATTATATGAAAGAGATGTTGAAGAAGATGTGGAGGCTTGAGCGAGATGTTGAAGCATTCTCCAATGATGGGGGCTTCTTGATTTTTCATTTCCATTCTAGTAAATAGATGGAGGTTTGGTTTATCAACAAAAAAAGTTTGATGCTCTAAGAATGGGATCCTTCAGTTCAACCCTCTAGGCATACTCGCAATATTGTGCCAGTTTGGATCAAATTGCCAAGGTTACCATTGGTGTATTGGGAACCAGAAATTCTGTTCTGCATTACCTCCAATGTTGGGCTATATGTCTATCATTAGCCTGGATGTCTAGAATTCTAGACCTATGGAACCCTCTAATCTACTCAATCAAACTGATTGATGAAAATGATCAAATGATTATTGTGGAGGCTACCCGTATTTGTAATGGAAACATTTCAGTTATTTCAGGAGTGTATGCCTCTAATTATGTGTCCCATAGGACCTTATTATGGGATCATATGAGGACCTTAGGAACAACCATCACTCTTCCCTGGCTGGTACTAGGGGATTTTAATACGATATTGGATCCCTCGGAATCAATGGGGAGGAGCAATTCTCTTCCACCAAACAGGCGATTTTGCTCAAGTTATGACGGACTGTGCTCTTGCTGATCTTGGGGTAGTCAGAGGATGGTTCTCCTGGTCTAACAATCAATTGAGCAAAAGATTCATTAGAAGAAGGTTGGACCGAGCATTAGCAACTTCTGATTGGATTTTGGCCTTCCGTGAATTCAAAGTCCAATTACTCCCTAAAGGTACCTCAGATCATTGTCCCCTACTTGTTTATATTTCTGATCTGGGTCTGGTTGGGCCCAAACCTTTTAAGTATTTCTCTATGTGGGAGCAACATCATGGTTTTTTTATATTATCTGTAATTCGTGGCGAGGCCAAGTGGGGGGTACTCCCATGTATCACTTGTAGCTAAACTAAAGAGGCTCAAGGCTAACCGACGGTTATGGAACAAGGAGGTGTTCGGCTTTGTTGGGGAATCCATTGCTATTGCTCGCCACCAATTATCATCTCTGCATGATAGTTTACACATGGATCCATCTAATGAGACATTCCCGTCTCAGGAAAAAGAGTATACTCAAAAATTGCAAACTCTTCTTGCCAATGAAGAAAGATTCTAGAGGCAAAAATCGAGACAAATCTCGTTAAAAGAGGGGGACTCCAATACCAAATTTTTTCACTTATCGATTGTGGTAAGAAGGAAGACTGATAGAATTATCTCTTTGAAAGATCATAATGGCAATATCTTGTTTACTGAAGCTGATATTGAAAATCATATGATTGGTTAATTCAAAGAATTATTGGACCAAGAGAGCAATATCGACCTTCACATGGTTGATCAGGTCTTGCCACCATTTCATCTCAATTCCTCTCAGAAGGACAAACTTGTGGACGCAGTAACTATGGAAGAGATTAAAACATGCATTTGAGATATGAAAAATGAAAGTGGTCCAGGACTAGATGGCTTTTCAGTGGAATTCTACAAGTTTGGTTGGGAAGCCATTAAAAAGGATCTTTTTCTGGCCCTTAAAGATTTTTTCACTAAAGGAAAACTGCTCAAGCAAATCAATTCCACCTTGATTTGTCTTATTCCTAAAGTGTATGCACCTAAGGTGATGAAGGACTTTCGACCTATAGGGTTGTGTAGTCTCTTATATAAAATCATCAGCAAAATAATTTCTAATTGCCTTCGAGTTGTTCTTGCAGATTTTATCGACCCTAGGCAGACTACATTTTTGCAAGGTAGGCTTATTACCGATAATATTCTCATGGCAAATGAACTTATGTCTCTTTTCCATAGGAACTAAGTTCGGCCCAAAATGTGTCTACAAAGCGACTTGAGTAGTGCATATGACAGAGTGTCCTGGGATTTTATAGTGGGTAGGATGCATGCTTTGGGTTTTCCTGAGTTATTTGTTTCTTGGGTTCACTTATGTATTTCCACTACTTCTTTCTCTGTTCTGAGGAATGACTCACCCAAAGGTTTTTTTAAAAGTAAGAGAGGTTTGAGGTAAGGGGATCCTCTATCTCCTTATCTTTTCTTGCTAATCATGGATTTTCTCAGTAGACAGCTTGATTGTGCTATGCTGCAAGGCATCGTTCCCTGGGCGTTTCCTTCAAGTTGTGATTACGAGGTCTCTCATCTTTTCTATGCTGATGATGTGCTTATTTTCTGTGAGGCATCCATCTCTACCGCCAATGCTTTGCGTGAACTTATTCATAAGTTTGAGAGAAGTATTGGTCAGATTCTGATCTCATCTAAAAGCAAGGCCTTTTTCTTTGGTGCACCATGGGGAGGATGGGGGAGAATTCTGATGAAGTGAAAGTTTGTTGAACTTCTTGTCCATGATTTGGGTCTACCATTATTTCGTGGACATCTAAGACACAGTTACTGTCATAGTCTGGTGGGTAAGGTGTTCGGTAAGATTGGGTCTTGATAGCCTCTATGCCTCTCATATGCTGGTCGACTTCAGTTGCTTAAGTCTGTATTGGGGGCCTCTTCAATTTTTTGGTTGTTATCCTTCATTCTCTAGAAAAAAACATGTAACATGATAGAAAGACTGCAGAGGAACTTCTTATGGGCCAGTGAAGTAGAGAAAAAAGGTGTCCATCTCGTAAAATGGAAAACACTGTGCCTCCCCATGGCTGAAGAAGGCCTTGAGGTAAAGGATACGGTGGATTTCAATATCGCAGGAATGATGAAGTTAGCATGGAAAATTTTGGAAAATCCCTCCTCGTTGTTGGAACTGTTCTTCAAACATCGATATTTTAGAAATTCCTCTATTTGGGAGGTTGAAGGCAGAAGGGTATGTTCTCATGCATGGAAGGGGATTTTACTTGGATTATTTCATTTGAGAGGCATGTACAGTGGAATATTGGTAATGGTCAAATGGTGAATTTCTGGATGGACTCATGGTTAGCAGGTTAGTCACTTTCAAATTTTCACGATGATAATATTGAGGAATATTTGGGGACTGTTGTAGGGAGTAGGGTTTCAAACTTTATCATAAGAGCACCTCAAGCTTGGGTGCTGCCACATCCCACATCTACTTTTTTGAGGAATATATGGAGAGAGATGGAGAACTATACTCTCCCTATACAGCCTAAGAAAGATTCACTGGCCTGGATTCATTCTACTGATGGATCTTTCTCTATTAAAAAGGCATGGGATTTTATTAGACATCAAGGTTCATCTCAACTTATTTTCCGTGCTCTTTGGTCCTCCAAATGCTACCCAAGGGTGAAATGGTTCTCATGATTGGCCTTACATAACCAATTGCCTGCTTTCTTCTTATTACAACAGCGAGACATGCAACTGGACTCTTTATGTCCCTTTTGTAGTAACCATGATGACAATCTATTTCATTTATTATTTCAATGTGCCTTAGCGTAGGGTGTTGGGAGATCTCTCACTTGGAGATGTGGAAAAAGGTTGTCCTCGGTTCCTTTGTCCCTGATTTACTTAGGTGGTGGTTACTTTTCAGGTTTAAATCACAGGAACTACGTAATATTTGGGCTTCTATGTTTTTTACTGCTATTTGGTTTTTATGGGAAGAGCACAATAGAAGAGTTTTCGAGTCAAGACCCACCAGGAGAGGGCTTATTATGAAAAGGATTGCACTACATGTTCAGGCACTTGCAGAAGTTAAGAAGTGGTCTTTTTATTTATCAGAAAAGGTCGTCATTGAGAACCTTCGGATAACTTGGCAGCAACAAAGGGCTGAATCCTCTACTTCAGTAGCGTGGTCTTTTCCTGGGACTCATAATTATAAACTCAATATTGATGGTGCTTCCTTGAGAAATCCAGGTTCGGCAAGTGGAGGTGGAGTTATCAGAAACAGTTTGGGCAGTTTTATTGCAGCTTTCGCAAAGCATTTTGGTTTTGCTTCTAATAATCATGCAAAATTCTTGGCATTTGAGGAAGGCATTCAATTGGTTAGTCAAAATAATTGCTTTCCAATTCAAATTGAAAGTGACTCGGCTTTGCTTGTGAATGTCATTCAGAATCAATGCAATTCTCCATGGAGGCTAAAAATGATTGTTGACAATTGTTGCACTAGACTATCTTCTCATCGATGGTCCATTACACATGTCTTTCGTGAGGTTAACATGGTTGTTGATGCCCTAGCTAAGAGGGTATTTGCTGGCCCTTGTGCTACTGTGTGGCACCATAGACCACCATATTTTCTCTCCTCTCTTTTACATAGGGTTATATCTTAATTATTTTCTTTGCTCTCTTATTAATGAAAAAATGGGTAGGGGGCCTTCTCCCCCACTGCCTTACCCAAAAAAAAAGGTTTTCAACCACATTAGCTCACATGCAGTGTGAGCCTTTGCTCTATACTCAGTCTTTGCATTGAATCTTGCTACCATACTTTGTTTCTTACTTTCCCAGGTCACCAAATTCCCTCCAATAAGATTACAGTAGCCTGTAGTAGATCTTCTGTCTGACTAAGATCCTACCCAATCAACATCAGAATAGCAGACAATACTAAAATGGCCATTCTTCCTGTGGATGAGTCCTCGACTTGGAACCCCCTTCAAATATCTCAAAATCCTTCTTACTGCTTCCCAATGCGGTGTTCTGGGGGAATGCATAAACTGACTCACTACACTCACAGCAAAGGCTATGTCTAGCTGAGCGATTATCAAGTAGAAAAGTTTTCCTACAAGCCTTCTATATCGGCTAGGGTCTTCTAATAAATATCCATTATCCTTTGACAATTTAATACTTGGATCTAGATGTGTTTCAACTGGCTTAGAACCCAACATCCATGTTTTTGTCAACATATTTGTTACCTATTTCCTTTGAGATAAACCAGAACCATATTGAGACCGGGCTTCCTCAATTCCTAGAAAATACCTAAGTTGTCCCAAATCTTTTGTCTAAACATATCGTCGCAAATAACCCTTCAATTTATCTATTCCTTCTTGATCACTCCCTGTAATAATGATAACATCAACGCAAACCACCAAGATAACAATTCTAGTGGATTGTTTCCAAACAAATACTGAATGATCCACATGGCTCCTTCCAAGCCCATATGCCATAACAATTTTGCTAAACTTCTCAAACCATGCACGTGGGGACTCCTTCAATCAATAAACTGCTTTCATCAACTTACATACGTTGTCTGACTCCCCCTGAGCAACAATCCCTAGTGGTTGCTCCATATACACCCCTTCTTGTAGATCGCCATGAACGAAGACATTCTTAACATCATTGCCACAGTTGCCACCTCTTATTTGCTGCTATAAATATAAGCACTCAAGCCGAATTAACCTTGGCTATTGGTGCAATGTCTCAAAATAGTCAATACCAAAGGTTTGTATATAACCCTTGGCCACTAGCCTAGCTTTTAACCTCTCCACATATCCATCTAGCTGATATTTAATTGTTTACACCCAACGACATCCAACTGGTCTCTTTCCTGTCAATAGATTAATAAACTCCCACGTGCAATTTGATTGAAGTGCATCCATTTCCTTGTCCAATGCTTTCTTCCATCCAGTATGTGAAAGAGTTTCTTGATAGGACTTGGGTACAGAGATGGAGGAAAGAGCTAAGGCAAAATTCCTATACGAACAAGACAATTTCTCAAATGTAACAAAATGAGCAATTGGATGCACTGACCTTTACGAAGTGCTATCGGAAGATCAACATTATTATGCTCAAGAATTGGTTTTGGAATAAAGATAGGATCCATAGGCAAAGATGAAGATTGATTGGTTGGCTGAGCTGGTGATGATGACACTACCTTCACTTTTTTTCTTATATATACTTTGTAGGGTCGCCTTTTGTTTTTTATAGAGAAGATAACATGTTACTTTGTAGGGCTGCTCATGTGGAACATTAGATATAGTAGAAGATTCAGGTTCTTCATGACGAGACACTTGAGGTGACGCAAGACCATCGTCAAAAGAAATAGGAACCTAGATAGGAATGGGAATAGAAGAGGAAGAAGGAATGAACTTTCCATCATGCAAATTCTCTACTTGAATGAGGTCCCTTGAGTCAAATTCAATCAATTTCCCTTCATTAGAAAAATATGGAGTATTCTAAAAAAATGCAACGTTAGCACAAACAAAATAAAATTTCAAACTAGGATGACAACATCAATAACCTTTTTATGTATGAGAATATCCTAAAAACTCACACTTAACATATCAATGATCTAATTTGTCAGTGATAGTGCCTAGAACATGAACAAACATACACACCCAATAATTTAAGAAATTGTAAACAAAGGTCTATCATGAAAGAGTAAAGAGCGGTGATTTTCCCTCTAAAACAGAGGAAGACATGCGATTTATCAAATAACAAGTAGTCAATATAATATCTCCCCAATAAATTTTTAGCACATGCATTTTTAACAATAAAGCACGAGTTACTTCTATTATATGATGAGTTTTTTTCTCTACTACCCCATTCTGTTGAGGGCATGTACAGACGATATATGATGCAAAATACCATGTGTGGTTCAATATTTCTGAAAATCTTGGGATAAGTATTCTCTAACATTATTTCATCGCAAAATACAAACGTTCTTTCCAAACTGAGTCTGAGTTTCTTTATAAAATAGTTAAAATATAGACAATGCCTCAGATCTGTCTTTTATTAAATAGATCTATGCCATTTGAGAGAAATCATCCACAAAAATTAAAAAAAAAAACTATAACCAGACAGACTTTCAACTCTAACAGGACCCCAAATATTTGAATGAACCATTGTAAAAGGACAAACATTTGTTTATTGATTCTTCGGTGGAACGATATCCTATGATGCTTGCTTAACACATAAGCCTCACATTCTAGGGCTGACACAGGCTCTAATGAAGGAACTAACAACTTCATATTATTGATAGATGAATGACCAAGCCAGAATGTCACTGAAGGGGAGAAACATTAGAATGAAGAGCAACACCAGCAAGACAATGATCAAGATAGTAGAGTCCTCCAAACTCACGACCACCACCGAAAAACACAATGTGAAGGATAAAAAGTCATTGAACACATAAGAGATTTAAAACTTTATGACTAACAAAAAAGTAAATGGAACCTTTGGAACATAGAGAACAAATGACAATGAAAGTGAAGGAGTAGGACAAACAATTCATTTGCCAGACACACTAGATAAAGAAGCATAAGCCAATGTAAGAGAAGCAGAAGCAGTGGAATCTAATTGATTGAGAGAAGCAAACACAGAAGATTCACTAGTTATATGATCAAAGGCTCTTGAATTAATGACCAAGGGAGATGACCTTTGAGACGCAAGAAACGAAGAAATACGTGTATTTGCCAAAGTGGAAGTGGAAGAGGATGGATGAGTGGGTGGCTGTTGACTATTCCTAATTAGATTATCACATTCTTTACGCGAGAGCAAATCTGAATCACTAGCATAATTAAGAGCCTGATTCTGATTACTGGAACCAAGTGTATGTATTTCAGCACTCTCAGACACATAAGCTGCCTGCCTAGCCCAAGCCAGCATACCAAACTTATCCCAACCACTTTCAACCATATAATTGTCTGTCCTCAATGGATGCACTTCATGTTTCCTCAGCCTCTATCATGAGCTCCCCTTGAATCCAGGCCACATCATCTATTACCACCAACACAGTCCATACCATCACCTCTGTCCATTGTGGAGGTCAAGGCAAATCCATCAGTCATATTGGCAGTAGATATGG
This sequence comes from Amborella trichopoda, assembly GCF_000471905.2. The sequence goes on along the minus strand of NW_006499973.1, from coordinate 3,221,029 downwards.
CAACCCATTGAGACATGAGTACACATGGTTGAGAGAAGGAAGTTCATTGTTAGCTAAGATCTAGGCACGAACAGAACAATGTTCAGAACTAAGGCCGAACAAGCACTTTGCAACTCTAGATGTGACGACCAACTCTTCCCTGCCGGTTAGAGCGCATGGCGGGATAAGGAGGAAGGAAGGATAGAAGAGAGCCCAGCGCTGCTGTGTAGAGAGCCCAGCGTCGGCTATGCAGCGAGCCCAGCGCTGGCTGTGTGGAGAGCCCAATGCCGGCTGTGTAGAGAGCCCAGCACCGGCTGTGTAGAGAGCCCAACGCCGACTGTGAAGAGAGCCCAGTGCCAGCTGTGTAGAGAGCCCAACGCCGGCTGTGTAGAGAGCCCAACACCGGCTGTGTAGAGAGCCCAGCGCCAGCTATGTAGATCGCTTTGATTCGAGAAAGACTTTGAACGGCTCAAAGTCGACAAAAGAGTTATGACGACAATCAGAGAAGGGACCTTGAATTTGTAGTGGGGTGATCGGGTCTTTTTGAAGATATCACCAATTAAGGGCATAATGAGATTTCACAAGAAGGAAAAACTGAGTCCACGGTTTATTGTACCCTTTGAGATTTTAGAAAGAATTGGACTCATGGCATATCGATTGGCCCTACCACCCGAGTTAGCTAATGTTCATAATGTGTTTCATGTGTCATTATTGAGAAGGTATCAGCCCGATCCGTTCCACGTCCTAAAGTATGAGCCGATCCCCATTAGGGAAGATTTGACTTATGTTGAACAACCAATTGAGGTATTGAACAAAAGAATTCAAGTATTACGCACCAAAGAGATTCCTCTAGTCCGGGTTTTATGGCAGTATCATTCGAAGGAAGAATCAATGTGGGAGTGAGAAGATGAAATCCGGGCCTTGTACCCACATTTATTTGATTAACGATTTTGAGGACAAAATCTTTTTTACAGGGGGATGATGTGACGACCCCACTCTTCCCGGCCAGTTAGAGTGCATGGCAGGATAAGGAGGAAGGAAGGATAGAAGAAAGCGCAGCGTCGGCTGTGAAGAGAGCCCAGCGCCGACTGTGAAGAGAGCCCAGCGCAGGCTGTGAAGAGAGCCCAGCGCCGACTGTGTAGAGATCCCAGCGCCCATTGTGTAGAGAGCCCAGCACCAACTGTATAGAGAGCCCAGCACTGGCTGTGTAGAGAGACCAGTGTCGGCTGTCATGTATGTAGAGACCAACGCCAGCTATGTTGTGTGTAGCGCCGGCTGTGAAGAGACCAGCGCAGGCTGTGTAGGAGAAGGAGACCATCACCGGCTGTGTTGAGTGTGTGGTGCCGACTATGTTGAGTATGTAGTGCCGACTGCGTTTCTAATATGCATGGATTATGAGTGCCACTTGTTAGATGCATGTTGATGTGAGTGCCACTTGTCCAAAGTTTAAGCCTTTTGATGACACTTGGACCACCACCCCAAACATAAGAGTACTTAAACCTCTTCTCTCTCACCCATGCCACTCACTCTTCCCTCATTTCTTGTCTCTCTCTAAGACTCGAGCTCGAAGGAGGGACTGTTGGAGGGTAGCCATTGTTGGGTGGGTGAGAGCTGTGAGAAGAGGATTGGAGAAGGCACCGTTGATGTTTAGGTAAGTGGATCCATCACCATTACATGGTAGTAGTAAGGACGCATGGGAATTTATGCATGTGAAATAAGCAAGGAAATTTGGGGTATTGTTGTATAATGAAAGCTGATGCTAAAACTGAATGTATGATTCTTAGATTATGTGAGAAATGCATGTTATGTGTACACATTGTGTGTAAATGGTTGTTATCATGTTCCTCACTATGAAATGAAGGCCATGGAATATATTCTTGAGATATGTTATATGCCACTACGAAATTCCAGGAATATGTGTGTTCATAAAAGAGGCTTTTAAACTATCGAATGGAGTCCGATTGACCTCAAACTCCCGCCATTGGGAAGATATACGAGTCTAGTAAAATGTTTGTTTTTTACCATTGCTGAAATTCTTTACAAAAATGAAGTTATTTTTCAAAATGAGAAGGTATATTATTATTGACTATTTTCCTAGATTTTCACTAAAACCACTATGGTCACTAATTTTAACTAACCAAACAGAGTGCATTTTTGGCCAAACCATAGCCATTTGAAAGATCTTTGAATGGGCTAAAACTTACATGTAGAAACTATTTTTAAATTCGTTTTAGATTGAAAGTTATGCTTCATTTTATGAAGGTATGTCACTGTGGACAGTGTTGATAAAATTCAGAACTATCATCTTGTTTGGCACAAATTTTTGAAGCATCAAATGGAATCGAAATGCTTTCAAATTAGCTTTGTTAGAAATATATGCGTCGTGGCTTAACAAGTAGGGAGGTGGCAAATCTAGTCACCCTTGGCCTCACCAAGTTTCTGTCATCGGTAAATTTCTTCATCATGGCTAAGACCTAACCAACACAAAATTTCCCAAGCAAATTACCCTCAACAAACTCAATGCATTAACAAGACTCAAAATATATAACAAAGAACTAAAGAAGCATAATAACATAAACATAGTATTGTATACTGTAAATTAGGTTCTTACCTGAGTGTGACTGTATAAATAAACTGACTTTCCTCGCCTTTTGGATGGTTGTCTCGAATGTTTCCTTCTTATCAATGGCCTCAAGCATGAGGTCTATGCAGTGTGCTGCATAAGGGAACACAAAATAAGCGACCTATCAATAACCTAACGGCCGCCAAAATTAGTTGGGAATATATCGATCACTACTTGGACCACTTTCTCCTCTGTTATCTCCTTTAGGCATTGGTCCACCAAATTAAAAATGAATTTTGCATCAAGGGACTTTTCAGAAGCATCAATAGACCTCAAGAACATTGTCATTAATGGATAATTCACCATCAAATTTATGATGCTTATGCTCCTCTTATCACTCCAACCATCAATTATGATTGTGCAACCATATATACCTCACACATCCTTGTGGGTTATCTCAATCACGAGTACTTCTTTGTTAGCTAGGCTTTATTCTCTCTCCTATCAATAGAACTCTTAATTATTAGTGAGAGCTTCAGAGTCAATCCCTAGCTCCTATCCTATCAACTGTAGGTCATGAATACAAAATTACTCATAAAAACTGTCTAATTAAAATTCTTGATTACAAAATGTAGATTGAGTTATTCATGCCCTCAGCCAGAATCGCTTTCTTTCCTAGCATCAATATCCATCCGCACCCGTGTAAAACGAAAACAAAGCTTTAGCCGCCCGCCGTACGACGTTTAGTGCACATGCACACCTCGTACGCTCAACTCAACACGTGCGATTCGTGCGAAAATCCTGTCATTTTTTAGCGGACAATTGTGGAGACTTGTGCACAATTGTGCACCCTACCAATTTCCCCACATTCCCTCAAACATGTGCGAAAGAAGTACCACCAAATTGCCCTCCATACGAAGTTTAGTGCACATGCGCACCCCGTGCGCTCAACTCAACGCGTGCCATTCAAACAAAATTGTATCGTTTTTTTGCACGAAATTGTGGTGGCTTGTGCACAATTGTACACCCTACCATTTGCCCCATGTTCCCGTAAACATGTGCGCAAGAAGTACCACCAAATTGCCCTCTGTACAAAGTTTAGTACACATGCGTACTGCGCACACTCAACTCAACGCCTGCGATTCGTGAGAAAACCTTGTTGGTTTTTTGTGCAATATTTGTTGCAGCTTGTGCACAATGGTGACCCCCACTATTTTCCCCACGTGCGCAAGAAGTGCCACCATATTTCCCTCCGTACGAAGTTTAGTGCACATGCGCACCGCACGCTCTCAACTCAAAGCGTGTGATTCGCGTGAAAACCGTGCCATTTTTTTGTGCGCAATTGTAGCGGCTTGTGCACAATTGTGTACCTTACTATTTTTCCCCACGTTCCTCCGAACACGTGTGTAAGAATTGCCACCAAATTGCCCTCTGTACAAAGTTTAGTGCACAAGGGCACCGCACGTGCTCAACTCAACGCGTGCTATTCGCGTGAAAACCGTGTTGTTTTTTGCGCACAATTGTGGCGGCTTGTGCACAATTGTGCACCCTACTATTTGCTCTACGTTCACCTAAACACGTCCGCAAGAAGTGCCACCATATTTCCCTCCGTACTATGTTTAGCGCGAACTCAACTCAACACGTGCGATTCACTCGAAAACTGTATCGATTTTTTGCATGTAATTGTGGTGGCTTGTGCATAGTTGTGCACACTACTATTTGCCCCACGTTACCCCAAACATGTTCGCAAGAAGTGCCACCAAATTGCCCTCCGTACTTAACTCAACATGTGCGATGCACCTGAAAATCGTGTCATTTTTTGCACGCAATTTTGGCGGCTTGTGTTGAATTGTGCACCCTACCATTTTCCCCACGTTCCCCCAAACACGAGCACAAGAAGTGCCATCAAATTTCCCTCTGTACGAAGTTTAGTGCACATGCGCACCGTGCGTGCTCAACTCAAGATTCACGCTAAAATCGTGACTTTTTTTTGCGCATTATTGTGCCGGCTTGTGCACAATTGTGCACCCTACCATTTGCCCCACATTGCCCCGAACACATGCACAAGAAGTGCCACCAAATTTTCATCCGTACGAAGTTTAGTGCACATGCGCACCATGTGCGCTCAATTCAATGCGCACGATTTGCATGAAAACCGTGACATTTTTTACGTGCAATATTGGAGGCTTGCGCACAATTGTTCTCCCTACCATCTACCTCACGTTCCCCCTAACATGCATGCAAGAAGAGCCACCAAATTTCCATCTGTACGAAGTTTAGTGCACATGCGCACCGCACACGCTCAACTCAACACGTGCGATTCGCACGAAAATCGTAATCGATGTTTTTGCGCACAATTGTGGCGGCTTGTGCACAGTTGTGCACCCTACTATTTGCCCCACGTTCCCCCAAACACGTGCAGTAAGAAGTGCCACCAAATTTTCCTTCGTACGAAGTTTAGTGCACATGCGCACCGCGCGTGCTCAACTCAACTGGTGCGATTCGCCCGAAAACTA
>NW_006499973.1:3188439-3215618 GCF_000471905.2 Amborella trichopoda | reverse complement strand
GCATACGAAGTTTAGTGCACATGCGCACCGCGCGTGCTCAACTCAACTGGTGCGATTCGCCGAAAACTATGCCGTTTTTTCCTCGCAATTGTGGCGGCTTGTGTACCAATTGTGCACCCAACCATTTGCCCCACATTCCCCCAAACACATGTGCAAGAAGTGCCCTAAAAACTCCCTCCATATGTAGTTTAGTGCACATGGGCATCGCACGCGCTCGACTCAACGCATGCGATGTGCACGAAAACCGTGACATTTTTTTGCGCGCAATTGTGGCGACTTGTTCACAATTGTGCAGCCTACCATTTACCCCACGTTCCCCCAAACACATGTGCAAGAAGTGCCACCAAATTTCACTCCGTATGAAGTTTAATGCACATGCGCACCGTGCACGTTCAACTCAAAGCATGCGATTCGCGTGAAAACCGTGCTGTTTTTTACGCGTAATTGTAGCGACTTGTGCACAATTGTGCACCCTACCATTTGCCCCACATTCCCCCAAACACATGCCCAAGAAGTGCCACCAAATTGCCCTCCAAATGAAGTTTAGTGCACTCGTGCACCGCGCGCTCAACTCAACGCGTGCGATTCACTCAAAAACCATGCCATTTTTTTGGGCCTAATTATGGTGGCTTGCATGCAATTTTACACCCTACGATTTTCCCCACATTCACCCAAACACGGGCGTAAGAAGTACCACCAAATTGTCCACTGTATGAAGTTTAGTGCACATGTGCACCGTGCACGCTCAACTCAACGCATGCAATACGTGTGAAAACCATGCCTTTTTTTGCATGCAATTGTGGCGGTTTGTGCACAATTGTGCACCCTACTATTTGCCTCATGTTCACCCAAACACGTGCGCAAGAAGTGCTACCATATTTACCTCCGTGCGAAGTTTAGTGCACAAGCGCACCGCGCGCGCTCAACTCAACACGTGCGATTCGCATGAAAATCGTGCCGATTTTTTGCGCACAATTGTGGCAGCTTGAGCACAGTTGTGCACCATAGTATTTGCCCCACAGTATTTGCCCCACGTTCTTCCAAACACTTGCTCAAGTAGTGCCACCAAATTGCCCTCCATACGAAGTTTAGTGCACATGCGCACTGCGCACGCTCAACTCAACGCGAAAAATGTCTGCACTCTTTATAATTTAATATCTTTTTTCACCTCCTCTCTCTTGCTTTCACCACCTCCAAGTGCTCTATCATCACTCTCCTAGACTCAGGCACTAAAGTGCATAAAGCCACATCCCCTCTAATGAGCCAAATGTTATTCAATTTGTTGATGTCGACAGTAGATGATTTTTTTTTTGCACTCTATCCTACTCTTGCCAGAGGATTTAGATAAGTTCCATACTTCTAACCAGGATCATATGGCCTACTTGATCCACTTGAAGTCATTGTCACATAAACACAATAATTGATTGAGTATCAATGTGAATTTTTTTTTTTTTTTTTAATAAGGTTAAATAGGAATGGAACTCGAGACGTAGTGATGGAAACTTAGCTGCTACAGTCTTGACCCAAGCCCGAATCCTTCAATGGGAATTAGAATCACCTAATCAAGGACAAACCTGTAAAATACACAAGCTTAAAGTATCAACTATTAAGAAAAATTAAAAAAAAAAATTCGTTTTAAATAAAGATATAAAAAAAATACAGGTAGTCAACAACATTAAAAAATAAATTTACAATGAGATGTACAAATAAACTCATATACTTATAATCATAAACAATATGAAACAAATAAAAAAAACAAATAATATGAAATAAAAATCCCAATGTGAAACAATGAGTATATGATGTAAAACCAAAAACAATAATCATATCTAACTTCCGGTAATAATGATAAAACAAAATTATTAATTTATTAAAAAAGGTAAAACAAAACATGTAGAACATCAAAACATCACACATCGTAGAGAAAAAGAATCAATTATTCATAAAATAATTTGATATAGACCGGATTTCATCGTCCAAATGAGGACATAACCAATTAATCACAAAAAAATTCAATCTGTCAATTATAAACATGAAAATATATCATAAAAGGAATAAAAAAATAAAGTAAAAGAAAAAACCAAATGATTCACAACATAATACAATATAACAAAAAAATCAAAACCTTTATTCAAATATGATAATGCTCTAAAAATATCAAACTGAAAATGATGTCGGCCCAAATCTCATCTATTGGGTCACCAAAAGTCCTAAATATCGACCACTTGAAGCCCTAAAAACAACCACAAACTATTGCCTTTGATTTCGGAAAAATAAAAAAAATCAAAAATTTATCGAAAGATTGATAAATCCCATATTTTGAGGTTTTTAGGGAGGCTTCATCTCTATAGAAGCCACATATTAGGTTGTGGGGTTTCAAAAAGCCCCCCAAAACCTTTTTCCCCCTTATAGGGAGGAGAAATTACTTAATTGACCTTGGCCGAGTGCATTTTTCTGTTGCCTTGACTATTGGGAAGCCATATGCAGTACCAAAATAATGAAAGAAGCATGAGTTATTTACCCTTTAGATAAAGTACAGGTAGCATGAGATGTTCGCCTTGACTTAAGAAATAGTCTTCGCAATAATGCATTGTCTAAGGACATGGAGACACTATCTGCTAGGGTCAAATTTCGTGGCGAAGACGGATAACGTGGCAAGAAATTCTTGACTTAGAAGAAACTGACTCCCAAGAGGCACGCTAGCAAGACTTACCGAGTGTGATATGGTGCTCAAGTATAACACTGGCATACCCATTGTAAATATCAAAGATGATCTGATTCTTCCATAGTTAACTCGGACAGTCAATAACATTGTAAATATCAAATATCATCTTATTTTGAATTTCAATATCTAATTCACTCAGAGATTCATCATTGTCAATATAGAAGATTATATAATTTTAAATATCTAGTTCACTCAATCTTGGGCACAACTTCAATCTCATCAAGGGATAATCCCACATCGAAACTTTTATCGATGTGTGCTCATACAATGCCCAAGACTATCGATTTGAATCATCACCTTTGAGCCGTAGCCAATCAAAGCTCGGAAGAGTCTTGGCACTAGCAGTGCCTCATAGTCTGAAGTAGACCACGCTTCCACTGCAACCAACATTTCACTAAAATATTTTTTATACATGCTCTCATAATGCCTTTATATGGCCATATAACCCCAATATCTCCCACTTGGCCTGTGAAGTCCTTACAATCTCTTTTCCTCACTTTCTTTGAGCCCCATCCAAGGCACATGTTTGGCAAATACATTCTCCACCAAACCCTAGGTCAAAGGGTCTCCAAGCATGGCCTATGTGAGAAGATATGTGACCTCTATATGACCGAGTTCGTGATGTGGTAATAGTGTGCTTTGATTTCTTGTGAAATTGTGGCTCTCTAGTTACATGAACGGCAAATTAGTTGTCGCAGAAGATTCTCACACACGAACTCATAAGCTCGAACATGAGCAGATTAAGAAACTTCTTCTTCCATAAAGCCTCCTTAGCCGCCAAACAACACGCCACTCATTCGGATTCCATGGTTGATAGGGCTATGATGTCCTGCTTCTTGGACTTCCAAGATATTGCTCCACCACCTAGCATAAAGATAAAAACAGATGTCGACTTGATGCCATCGAGGTCTCCTTAATAATCAACAATTGAGTACCCCTGTATGACTATGTCCGACCTGCCTCCATATGTGAACACATAATCTACGACTCCTCTCAAATATCGAAGTATTTTCTTAACCGCTTACCAATGCTCCAATCCAGGATTGCGTTGGAAATGGCTAATTACACTCATGGAAAATGACAAGTCCAACCTTGTTCCTGACATAACGTACATGAGTGACCCCACTGCGCTATATTAGGGCACTCTCTCCATGGTTTTCTCCTAACCTCATCCTTATCACTCAGGCACATTTGCAGGCTTAACTTGGTCTTTTGTTTATAAGGTTAGATATGAGCCTACATGGCCTACATTTGTCCATTTCAATTTTTTCTAATACCCTCTTATACTAAGCTACTTGGGAAAGTCGAATGGTTTTACTTTGCATGTTTCTTGTTATATTTATGCCTAACACATATGATCCTTCCCCTAAGTCTTTCATATCCAAGTGTTGTGAAAGGAAATCCTTACTCTCCTTTACTAGAGCCATCGAGCTACTGACAATCAACATATCAACCATATAGAATGAGATAAACATCACATCACTCCCACTTACCTTGGCATAGATGAAGTAATCCTCTTGACTAGAGATAAAACATGCTTTAGAAAAGGTCTCTTGGATTTTTATGTACCACTCTCGCAAAGTTTGCTTAAGGCCATAAAGGGAGTTTCTAAGCCTACAAATCAAGTCCTCTTTTCCTCTTTCTATGAAACCCTCAGGTTGTTTCATGTAAAGTTCTTCTTCAGGCTCCCCATTTAGAAAGGCTGTTTTTACATCCATTTGGTGGAGCTCAAAGTCAAAGTGGGCTACTATGGCTATCAAGATCCTAAAATGGACGGGAATTTAACAATTGAAGAAATGGTTGCATTGTAGTCTACCCCTTCTTTTCTAGTGAACTCTTTGGCTATAAATCTAGTTTTGTATTTTTTAAGTTTTCCCTCAGAGTTCAATTTTTTCTTGAACACCCACTTGCATCCTATAGGTTATTGGTCACGAGGTAGAGGCACTAATTCCCAATCCCATTTTGAATAATGAAGTGGTATTATTTACTCATGTCTTTATCCCATTGGTTTCTTTCAAGACTGGATAAGACTTCTTTATAAGTTGCAAGCTCATTATCAGATTCATCACCAATTCTCTCGTAGTGTTTCTCCAGGTAAGTGAACAACTCAGATGGTCTACTGATTCGGTAGCTTCTCCTGAGGGTTTGTTGTTCAGCGTCTCAAGTCTCAACCTTGTCACTAGTTATCTCAAAGAGATCGACCTTCTTATGATTGCATCTTGCTTCAAGAAACTCATCCTCGAAGAAGTGAGCATCCTTACTCTCTAGGAGTGCCCTATTCTCTAGGTTGAAGAAACAATAGCCCTTCCCATGGTCTAGTATCCTATAAAGATGCACTTAACAGGTTTGGGATCAAGCTTGGTTATGGGATGAGAACAAGGGCAGAGCATCCCCACACCCTTAAATGGTCAAGGGACGGACAACGACCAGTGAATACTTCATGTAGAGTAAGTGGGGTTGCCTTAGTGGGAGAGCGGTTGAGGATAAACCATACCGTAAAAATTGTTTCTCCCCATAATTGTAGTGAGAGCTTTACATACCCCATCATACTTCGCACCATCTCTATCAAGGTCTTATTTCGTCTATGGCTATACCATTTTGTTGTAGTGTATAGGGCATGTTAAATTGATGGATTACGTCATACTCAACACACTTCTTTAAAGAGTTGTGAGGAATACTTGCCACCTGTATCGTTTCTTAGGGACTTTGATTTTCTACTTGGTTTGGTTCTCTACCTCGACTTTATAATCTTTAAAACTATCTAAGACTTCAAACTTAGAATGTAGCAAATAAATGTAGCCATATCATGAGTGGTCATCCATGAAAGTGATGAAATATTTCATGTGGCTTTTGGTTGCCACATTCACGGGACCGCATATATCACTGTGGCTGATTCAAGAATATCATAGGCTATTTGAGCTTTCGTAGAAGGTTTCTTTGCCAATTATCCTTGCACACAAGATTTACATACTCTAGATAAGTTGTCACACCTCAAGTATTATAATATTGTCATTCCCAAAGTGTGACAATCTATTCTTAATGTATAAATAGAACAAAATCGAAATTTCTACTATATATTGCACATAACTAATTTTCCATTCAGGCATTTTCATACTTGTACAAAGTATACTCACAACGTTTAATAACATGAAGGTATATATATATACAATTTTGTTAAAACAAAAGTTACAAAGGCGAATTTAACCGCGACTACAAACTTCTCCAAAGCTACTCCTGCTGTACATTCGAACAATAAGGCAGCAATTATTCTGAAAAGAATTCACAATAGTTTGGCTACTCAATAAGTGACCATCATAATCCTTAAAAATCATGGTTTGAAAAATGTAGCTATTTTCTAAGGAATGTATATTGAAACAATATAACAAATATCATATATGGAGAACTGTTCAAATTTTTACAGTTTAATATAATCCAAAAGATTTCACAAATAGCCTATCGGCGACCCAACTAGGTCACCTGTATATCCCACCAGCATCGTTGATGGGTCCACATAATCCTTACCAGTGTACCAAGTAGGTCCACTCATATGCTTCCAAGACGTGTAGTTCCTCCAATTGAATCTTTGCAATTTTAAGAGTTTGGCCATAAAACTCTTTGCAGCCTTGACTCTTGAATCAAACTACAATAAGATAAATAAAATAAAAATAAAAATGGCAGCAATAAGTCCTAACTCTGATACCAATGAGATGTGGACTATATGATCGGGTAAATAATTACCGATTAAAATTTTTTTATCATTTCTTATGTATTGCCACCCAAATCACTCACAATTGTTTAAGTACAATATATAAATCAAATAAAATGTCAAGGAAGCTCACTTGCTTGCCGTTAAAAAGAAATTACATTCATAATGTAGATCTGAAATTACATAAAAGATGTAATTAACTCAAAATAGCATAAATCAGGAAATTACCGCATACCTTGCATCACGTTACCCCCAAGGACTTAACACAGCCCATTCCAGGTCTTCTCAACCAATGGTGCACGGGATCTAAGTTCAAGAACATGTCACAACTTGAGCAGCGTAAGCAAAACTAGCAAAGAACAAGACATGGGATAAACTAGACCAAGGCTCAACACATAAGCATGTGGCAAAACTATAAGGCTAGGGTATTGTGGCTTGCGCGTGCCAACCCTTAGGATTTCTTGTTCTTCTTAAACATTAATTTAAAGAGAGATTAGAGAAGGGCATGCCACCCCTTAGGCTCAGAGCACTAAAGATTGAGATATCCAGTGTGTAGGGAATGAGCCCCTATAGCTAGTTTATATAGAATAAAGGTTAGGGTTTCTAGGGTTACAGTTTTGCCATCACTAAGATACTTAATATTGGCCTTTGATCTTGAAGACCTGTAGGGTGAAGAGATTTTATCCATTCATTCCTTAGATCAGCCATCATTATACCTCAGTTTCCATAATGCTAATCCCATCAAATATTAAATCAATATCAAGTAATTCTTATACTTTCCCTTTTCCAAATTAATTAATATCTCTACACCACTCTTGCCTAAAATTCTCAAGCCAACATGTGACTTAATTACAATCACACAATTTAGGAAAGAATAAGAGGTGGGGTGCCCCACCCCATGGGTGGCCATGTGGGCCTCGCGTCCCACTAATTGGTGGGCCCAATAAATTCCAATGGGCCCTCAAAATATTAAAAGTATTTTTCAGATAATAAATAAATTTTATGATGTCATTAAATAATTTATTTTTCTATCTAATCAAAATAAATCAAGATATTGATTTTTGCATTTAAAAATCATATTTCAATAAAATAAAATACTCAAAGAGATCCACAAATTTAATTTAATTGTCTAAAACATATTTAAAATATATTAAAACATATTCAAGAAAGATTTGATGGGAATTTGATCCCTAGAGTTCGAATTACAACAAAAATAATGAGGACTCCATCCTTTCTAGAGATTGTATCTTACTGCATCTTCTCAAACTGGCTCAATAGTTCCAATGACCCACAACCCTTACAGGAGTTCATGATTGGTCAGTCAATAAATGAAAGAGATACAATCTTAGTTCAGTTTTGCAAAGAGTCATCTCTTCCGCTTATGTACATGTCATACACCCTTCTCCAAAAGGGCTATTTCACGGATAGCTATCTAGCATACATGTCGTGTGATGGTAATGATGAGGATTTAGGCTCTTGTCCTCTCCGGTCATCCATCCCATACAGAGGTCTCATCGAGTCCCTTGGTCAAACTATTATGGGTACAACTCTAACCTCATCAAGGGATAAACCTACATCAAACCCCTTATCGGTTGTGCTCACACAATGCGAATGACTACGGGTTTTAAACATCGCCATTGAGTCATAGCCAATCAAAGCTCAGATGAACCTTAGCACTAGTTGTTCCTCATAGTTAAAAGTGGACCACACTCTTACTGGAGCCAACATTTCATGTTTTTAGTACATGCTCTCTCATAAGGCCTTTAAATGATCATATAACCCCAACATTGTAATCCATGGACTAGGACCGTCTCCTTATTTATTGGCTAACTTTGATAGTCTACTCATGAACACCTGCGAAGGGCTATGGGTCATGGGAACTATTGGGTTAGTTTGAAAGGTGCTTTGAGATACGGTCTCCAGAAAGAATGGAGTCCTCAATATATGTATTGTAATCAAAACTCTATGGATCCAATTCCCATCAATTCTTATTGGATATGTTGAAATATGTATTAATTACTTTTCAGATAATTAAAATGAAAGTTTAAAGTTCTCTGGGCATTTTATTTTATTGAAGAATGACTTTTAAATAAGAAAATCAATTTTCTGATTTTATTTTAATCAAAGAGAAAAAGAAAATATTTGATGACATCATAAAATTTATTCTCCTATCTATAAATTATATTTTATATATTGGGGGCCCATTGGGATTTATTGGCCCCACCAGTTAGTGGGGCGTGGGGTTCACATAGCCACTCAAAGGATGTTGTGCCCCAACTCCTAATTTTCTCACATTCATATTTTGTGCCTTGTGTCATAAGGCATGCAATTGAATGCAACCTTATAGGCTAGGGTTGTACATATTTTGATTGATTTCAAAAATGGAAAGTGTAAAAGATTTATTAAATTTGATGTAGTATTTTTTCTACATAATATTTGATAGGAACAAAGTTAAAAAAACTAAGGGATAACAGTTCCGCTTCATTCCTTTTAATCATGATGTTTGATCTAAAGAATGAACAGATGAGATCTTTTCACTCCACAAGTCTCCATGATCAAAGGTCAAGATTAAGTCTCATAATGATAGCAAAACTCTAACCCTCAAAACCTTAGCCTTTGTGTTATATATACTAGCTTTAGGGAGCCCTTTTCTCTACACTTCTTACCTTTGACTTTCTCCCTCTCTGAGCCAATGTGGTGGCATGACCCTCTCTGATCTCTGCCTTTCTTCTCTCTTTAAAATTAGGGTTTGAGAAAGAAACATAAACACTAAGGGGTGGCATGCCCAAGCCGCGAAGCCTAGCCATAGGTCTTGGACTTGTGCTCATGTGTTGAGCGTTAGTCTAGATTATCCCATGTTATGTTATCTGCTAGATTTGCCTAGGCTTCCCAAATTATAAAACAAGTTTGGACCTAAATCCCGTGTGCCTTTGGTGGACACCTAGCATGGGATGTACTAAGTCCTTGGGGGTAATCTAAGGTAAGGTATGCAATAATTTTTGGTTTTATGCTCTCATGATTTAATTGGATCTTTTATGTAATTTTCAGATCTATGTTATAAATATAATTTTCTTTTAATAGTAAGCAAGTGAGAGTCATTGGCATTTTATTTGGTTCATATATTGTATTTTGACACTTGTGAATGATTCGGGTAGCAATACATAAGAAAATATAGAAAAATTTTAATCAGCATTAACTTGTCAGGTCACATAGTCCACCTTTCATAGGTGTCAGAGCTAAGACTTATTGCTGCCATTTTTTTTTGTTTTTATTTTTTTTGTCTTGTTGTAATCTAGTTCAAGAGTCATGGTCGCATAAAGTTTTATGGCCAAACTCTTGAAATAAGAAAGGTTTGATGAAAGCAACTACACATCTTGGAAGCATAACGTGAGATGTGTCCTCATTGAGGAAAATCTCCAATACATGCTTACCTATAACCCTACACCTGTCCCAAGATGAAATGCTTATGAAAGGCAGTATGTAAGAGAAGATTATGCATAGTGGGAGCAAAAGAATATGTTTGTTAAGCATAAACTGCTTGTTTCGATGCATAATTCCTATACATTGAAATACGATAACTTGAGGACTACGAAAGCAATCCATGAGGGGCTAGAGAAGGAATTTGCTTATTCTTCTTTAGTCAAGCAAACCCTTGCATTGAAAAAAATATAACGATCTGAAAATGGTGGAAAGAGCCAAGATTAACGAGCACATGCATATGTTCCAGGCCCTAATAGGTGAGCTCAAAGCCATCAACATGAAGCCCGCCCAGCATATGCAAGTTTGTCATCTTTTGAACACTCTCCCTACTTCTCGAGAGGTGTTTGTGTCATCTCTCTCAGCCCGAGAGACTGCTCCCAAGTTGGAGGAGCTTATGATCTTCCTTAAGGGCAAGGGAGAGAGTAAAAAAGTACATGATGCATCGACACCCCGTAATGCGGTGCATGTGGCTAACTTTAAGCCTAATGCACATAGTTCAGAGAAAAATGGGTAAGGCCAAAGGACATTTCAGTCCCACCAAAAAGAAAAATAAGAATAACAAAAGGGGAGAGAAGGAATAAAAAATAGAGGGCCCAGAGAGAAGAGAGAGTGCTTTACATGCGGTAAAGTGGGACATAGCTAGATTCTGTAGAGAGAAAAAGAATAATGATGGGGGGAATAGAGAACATGCTTGTGTGGTGTTTGAATCTATAATAGCTGATTCCAAGGGTGCCACTTAGGGTTTTGACTCAGGTGCTATAGCCCATGTGTCAAACTCTAAGGAAGGATACCGTAATTTCCAACTCGTGGACCCTTGTAAGCAATTCATAAAAACTAATATTTTGAAATTTGAGGACTATGTTATGAATCTGAAAAATCGAGGTGTAATGGTCCTAAAGCAAAAACTTTATGCTCCAGAGATGAAGTGTTCGATTTCGGTTCCAAAGTTAGCTAAGACAGGCTATGTCACCATTTTTGCTGCTAAAAATGTGACGGTTAAAACTCATGGAGAAGTTGTTATGATCGGCATGCTAAATGATGGTCTATTTGAAATTGCAACAAAGAATCAAGTTGCTTATTTCTCGTCCTCTTAATGTGAAAATGATACTTACTTGTGGCACATGAGATTAGGGCACATAAACCATAAAAGAATGGAGAGATTAAATAGAGATGGTTCATTTGAAAATTATAAGGGCGACTTATCCAAAGTATGTGAATCACGTGTGCAAGGAAAATTGATAAAGAAACCCTTTATGATAGCTCAAAGAGGGTCTGACATTTTAGAACTCATCCACAGTGTTATTTGCGGTCCCATGAATGTGAGTACCAAAAGCCACAAGAAATATGTCACCACTTTCATAGATGACTACTCACGATATGGCTACATTTATTTAGTACATTTCAAATTCGAAGCCCTAGACGATTTTAAGGAATATAAAACTGAGTTAGAAACCAAATCAACAAGAAAAGTCCTAAGAACCGATAGAGGCAGTACGTATTCTCCACAACTCTTTAGAGAAATATGCATAGAGCATGGCATAATTCATCAATTTACAATGCCATTTACACCACAACAAAATGGTGTAGCTAAGAGATGTAATAGGACGTTGGTAGAAATAATGCGAAGAATGATGGGACATGCAAAGCTCTTCCTAGAATTCATGCGAGAAGCAGTATTTACAATGATATATAATATTCCCAACTGCTCTCCCACTAAGACAGCCCCACTTACTCCACACAAAATATTCACTGGTCGATCTCCATCCCTTGACCATTTAAGGGTGTGGGGATGCTCAGCCTATGTTCTCATCCCATATCAAAATGGAATACCGTAAAGTGCATAATTATAGGATACCTAGAACATGGTAAGGGCTGTTTCGTCAACCTAAAAAATGGGGCAATCCTAGAGAGTACGGATACCCATTTCTTAGCTTTTTTTTTAGATTGTTAACTATAGGATGCCCATTTCTTTGAGGACGAGTTTCTCAAAGAAAAGTGCAATCACAAGAAAGTCTATTTTTTTGAGATGCTGAATGACTAGGTTGAGACTCGAGATCCAGAACCACAAACCCTTGAAGAAGCAACCAAATTAAAACACCACCTAAATTCTTCACTTACCTAGGGAACACTATGAGAGAATTGGGGATGAATATGATAATGCGCCTAAAACCTATAAAGAAGCCTTCTCCAGTCATGAGAAAAACCAATGGGAAAATGCCAAGAATGAAGAATACCACTCCATTATTCAAAACCAGGTTTAGATATTAATGCCTCTACCTCGTTACTGAAAACCTATGGGATGCAAGTGGGTGTTAAAGAAATATTTGAACTCTAAGGGAAAACTTGAGAAATACAAAGCTAGACTTATAGCCAAAGGCTTCACCCAAAAAGAAGTCGTAGACTACAATGCAACCTTTATTCCAGTTGCTAAATTTCCATCCATTAAGATCTTGATTGCCATAGTAGCCCATTTTGACTTTGAGCTCCGCCAAATGGATGTAAAGACAGTCTTTCTAAATAAGGAGCTTGAAGAGGAAATTTATATGAAACAACCTGAGGGCTTCATAGAAAAAATAAATAGGACTTAGTTTGTAGACTTAGAAAATCCCTTTACGGCCTTAAGCAAGCTTCGCGACAGTGGTACATAAAATTCCAAGAGACCTTGTCTAAAGCAGATTTTATTTCCAGTCAAGAGGATTACTGCATTTATTTCAAGGCAAGTCGAAGTGATGTGGTGTTTCTCATTGTATGTGGATGATATGTTGACTGTTAGTAGCTCGTACCATGATGGCTCTAGTAAAGGAGACTAAGGATTTCCTTTCGCAACACTTTGATATGAAAGACTTAGGGGAAGCATCATATGTGTTGGGCATAAAGATAACAAGAAACAAGTAAAATAGGACCATTCAATTTTCCCAAAGAACCTATTACAAAAGGGTGTTGGAAAATTTTGAAATGGACAAATGTAAGCCCATATCTACCCTTATAGACAATAAGACCAAGTTAAGCCTGCAAATGTGCTCAAGTGATAAGATAAGGTTGAGAGGAAAGACATGGAGAGAATGCTTTATTGCAACGCAGCGGGGTCACTCATGTACGCCATGTCAAGTACAATGCCAGACCTGTCATTTCCCATGAGAGTGATTAGCCATTTCTAATGCTACCCTAGATTGGAACATTGGAAAACGGTTAAGAGAGTACTCAGATATTGGAGAGGGGCCGCAGATTATGCACTCACATATGGAGGCCTGTCGAACATAATCATACAGGGGTACTCAGATGCTGATTATCAAAAAAACCCTGATAATATGAAATTGACATCTGCTTATATCTTCATGCTAGGTGGTGGGGCAGTTTCTTGGAAGTCCAAGAAGCAGTACGTAATAGCCATTCCACCATTGAATCTGAACATGTGGCGTGTAGTATGGCAGCCAAGGAGGTTGTATGGAAAAAAAGGTTTTACAATCAACTCATGATCGAGCCTATGAGTTTTTCCTGTGTGAGAATCTTTTGTGACAACCAGTTTGGAGACCATGTGATGAAGGAGCCAAGTTTTCACAAGAAATCAAAGCACATTATCACCATAGCCGGAACGACGTCCAACTCGACGAGATAGAGGTCACGTATCCTAACACAAAACCATGCTTGCAAACCCTTTGACCAAAGGGTTGATGGCAAATACGTTCGCCAAACATATACATGGGAATGGGCTGAGAAAGAGTCAAGAAGAGAGATTGTAAGGTCTTCAAAGGCCAAGTGGGAGATGTTGGGGTTCTTTGGTCATTTAAAGTCATATCAGAGCATGTACTAAAAGCATTATAGTGAAATGTTGGCTTTAGTGGGAGTGTGGCCCACTTAAGACTATAAGGCACTGTCAGTACTAAGACTCATCTGAGCTTTGATTGGCTACGGCTCAAAGATGACTCTCTGCAACACTGGACTATGTTGGAAGGGCCCATGGAGCATAGTATTGGAATGGGGCATGGACTTGACCTCAGGGAGTGAAATGTAAACAACGAACTAGGATCGTGTCTCCTTCTTCTATTGGTTGACTTTGATAGTTCAATCATGATCCCCTGCAAAGTGTTGTGGGTCAAGCAAACTATTGAGCATGTTCTAAAAGGTTCAGTGAGATACGTTTCCAAAAAGAATGAAGTCATCAATATATTTGTTGTAATCCTAACTGCATAGATCCAATTCCCATTAATTCTTCTTGGATCTGTTTAAATATGTTTTAATTATTTTTATGATAATTAAAATGAATTTTAAGACCTCTCTGGTATATTTTTTTTTGAAAAATAAGTTTTAAATTAAATTTTTAATTTTTTGGTTTTATTTTAATCAGAGAAAAATAAAATGTTTGATGACGTCAATAAATTTATTTTAATACTTGTAAATTATACTTTATATATTGGGAGTCAATTGAGATTTATTGAGCCCACCAATTAGTGGGGCGTGAGTCCCACATGGCCACCCATAAGGTGGTGCGCCCCACCTTATTTTCTCACCTTCCTATTTTGTGTCTTGTGTCATAAAGCATGCAATTGAATGAAACCTTCCAAGATAGAGTTCGTGTAGAGATTTTAATTGATTTCAAAAAGGAAAAGTGTACGAAATTTATTAAATTTGATTTAGTATTTTCTCTACATAATATTTGATAGGAAAAGAGTTATGAAAACTGAGGGAGATTATCCCAAATTTTGAGTTTTAGAGTGAGAAAGCATATTATAATTTTAGAGAGAAAAAATGTATCAAATTTTGTTACGAAACAATGGACATGAAAATGATTGTAAGGAATCAATAAGTTTTGTATAGTTTATCCAAACAAGGGTTTTGAGGAATCTATGATTGATGTTTCACCTTGTTCCAAAGGTAAATGGTCTCATTCTATACTTTCCCTTTTTCTAATGATATGTTTTATTTATTCTCTATAACTCGAATTTTAGTAACACGAATTCATTGATACAATAGCATCAACAATGGTTATTGAGGGAGTACACCTGGTAATTCGATATAGGGGGTGTTTTGAGACTAACCTAGAGGACATATGCTTTTCTTATAAGGAGGAAAATTGAAGACTACGAAGTACCATTGAAATAGTTCCTTAGAGCATCTAAAAAATCATTTTGGGAATATGACATCGTGTGATCCAAATAAATTGACTATTATATATCACAACACGAGTCTATCGTGTGACCTTGAATTGATTGACATAAGTGATGATATAAATGTATCTTAAATGTTATAAGGGGAATCTTCGAGTATTGTTGTAGTTATTGTATTTGAAATGATTGACATAAGTGATGATATAAATGTATCTTAAATGTTATAAGGGGAATCTTCGAGTATTGTTGTAGTTATTGTATTTGAAATAGAGCTGAAGCAAAGATCAATGGGATTCCAAACGGCAGAACTTGTTGGTGATTATCTATCTATAAGGAATAGGTACATGTATAACATTTTCATCTCTAATTTACTTTAATTAAAAGAAAACGTTTATATACAGCCGAAGCTCAAACCGCACAATAAGAGCTTCACGCTAATCCACC
Organism: Amborella trichopoda; assembly: GCF_000471905.2. Next base: position 3,200,158 of record NW_006499973.1, on the reverse strand, counting down.
GTCCAATAAAATAGATGGTGCAGATATTGGAATCGAGTTTAAATGTGAAATTGGGAAACCCAAAGAACATGCTCCCCTTGTTTGGCCCTCTCATTTTCATTTCCTTCCAAATTCTCTCTGTGCCCACCTCTCCCTCTCTCTCTCTCTCTCTCTCTCTCTCTCTGGCAACGGGCACAATCCTCAAAAGCTTTATCCTTCTTCGATTTCCTCTCTCTCTCTCCATTTCCACTGCATCACCAGTTCCTAGGGTTTGTTTCTCCCTCACTCTAGTATGCGCGATAATCTCTTGGGGCCCAAGATTTAGGGCTGGATTTTGAACTTGGCTACCTACCCCTCCTTACCCATCACATTCAGGCAGGGCAAATGAGATGGTTAGTCCACTTTTTCTAATCTTGAGCTGGATTTGGGAGTACAACCATTCTTTCTCTCAAGAGTGTGGTCAGTTTCATCTTTCTCTCTCTAAACTTTTGGACATTTTCTCTCTCTAAACTTTTCATTCATGGTTTTAGGTCTTGATTTAAGGTATGGATTTTGAAATACTACTATTGTTTTAGGTCTGAATGGATGAATTAGAGTGGATATTTCTCTCTAGTGGATTTTAAATGGATGAATTGGAGTCTTTATTTTTCATCATCAACAGAAGGGGTTGGACTTTGAAGTACAATCATTCTTTCTCTCAAGAGGGTGGTAAGTTTTATCTCTCTATAGGCTTTTTAGGTTTTTTCTCTCTCTAAACGTTTCACTCACAGCTTTAGGCCTTGATTTAAGGTCACCTTAAAGCAATGGTAGAAATGATTGTTCATAGCATTATCAAAAAAATGGCATGCTCTAAGGTTTTGTTATGATTTTTGGTTGAGTACCTCGATCGACTAGCAATTTTCCTTCTTATAGAATTACATTTTATGGATATAATTTTAGCCTATGAATGGATTAACTTGCATTTTCGATACAATAAGATAATTTGAATGTTAAATGTTTGGCAAGTTTCTTAAATCTGGCTCTTATAGTTGCCGAATTTAGCCATTTCAGTTTTCAATTGCTGTTTTTTTTTTATTTGCATTAAGGAATGTTGATGTAAATTATCTTTGAAGTTTAAACTAGATAGTGTGGCTTCTTTCTTTTTTTTCTTCTAATTGATTTGAATCCTTGTTTTCCATTTTCTTTGGTGGACTTATAATAGGATAAAGCCTGCTTCCTTGATGCATGTTTTGCTAAGAATTTACTGAACTAGTTAACGACCTTAAAGTTTTCCTTAACCGGTCCCAAGATCAGATAAACGAGGTGGGCTGTGTTAAGTAGGCATCAATTGTAAAACTTAGCCAAAATATTTCTCGAACCCCTAATCTATACCATTTGCATTCTGTTAGGGCGTTTTACCTCATTAATAGTATGACCATTAATAGAGCCAAGGATTGATATAACCAACCCCAAATAGTTGACAGAAGTCTGATGATGATGGATTTAACAAAACCACATGTCTTTTAATGCTTTAAATAGGCTGGGAAGTGCCAAATGCATTATATAGATCTAATAGAGACGTCGGGCACTACAGTTCTTATATGACCATAACATGGTTACTTGTGGATCATATAAAAAGTCGAGAAAATAGGTAAAAGCCAAACTTTTATGCTCCCTACTTTTTAACAAACCACCTAAGTTCAAACTTCAAAGCCACTCTCTTTCATCAAATTTACGTTAGATAATCTTTCAAAGTACAATGGTTAGTGGGAAAATGGAAATATCAAAAATTAGAGTAACATGAGAGAAAGGTTTCTATACTCCCCCTACAACATAGAATTGCCTCCCATCCAGCCATCCAATTTAGATCAAGTGAGACACTGGCCATTTGATCAAATCTGATGCCTCATAGTCTTTTATTTTTAATTTTTCTATAAATTGTATGATAATCAAATTTGGTACAGGTCATCTTCTCACTGGGGCGCACTTAAAAAATATTAAAAAGAATTTTACAATAAATATAATGACTAAAATACCTCTTGAAACTTTTCAAGGGTATTTTAGTTATTTTGTTTTATTGAGAATATTTTGTTTATATTTTTTACAAGTGTGAGTTTAAGAGATGATTGGATGCCCAAAATTTGGTGTCAAAATAATTTGTAGAAAAAAATTAAAAATAAAAAACTATAGAGATGTGACATTGTGATTGAGGCCATCTCAGGCGTCTATTGGGTGGGGGATATATATAAGTTTTATATAGTAGGAGAAGCATAAAAAGCTTGCCCGTAATATAGAGATTTACTTCTCATCTCCACCATCGGTTTGGAGAAGAACTATAGGTGTTGCACTTGTATATCATTATATCATACACAACAAGTGCATGATAATAATATGACCATAGCTCGGAGACGAACAATGCTTCTGAGGTAACCTTTAGTCTGACTCTCATGGCTTGAACGTGTAGAGTTGTTCCTCCCTAAGACCAATTGTGAATGTTAAAGAAGTTTCACTAGAATGACTAAAACGAAAAAATTTTGTGCGGTACACATGGTCCAAATTCACAAAATAAACTGATATTATAAATGCCATATTCCTTTCTTAAGGAAATGCATACAATAAGATAATTTATTTTAATATAAGGTCGTAATTATCATTGATTGTTAGATTTGAAATTAGGCAGATTTAAAATCAGGTATTTGAAGAAGTGCTATTGTTAAGGCACAAAGACGAAAAATAAAATTGTTCAAATATTGTGACACTTTCGTCTATTGAATTTAATATCCAATGACAAAAAGTGATTGTGACATTCTTATACCAAATAGACTTTCTATTCAATGGCTAAAAGTGATTGTGACCTCTTTATATAAAAATAAATGATCTTATAGTATGCAATCCTATTCCTTAAATATTAATGGCTTTGAGTGGTCTATCTTCGTATTAGAGTGTCCTTCACTCTCTTGTGTTGTAATATAATATATTTTTTAATTATTATAATATTATTGACAAGTGTATTCTGACTAATTTGTAGAGACAAGTTATAGGTGTTTTATCCACTGAAGAAAAAACTAAAAAACCATGCTTAAATATAAGAAATCTTATTTTAGTATTTGAAGAAATGAGGAAAGAAAGCCTATGCAAAGTAGGCAAATATTCTATGCGAGCTGTGTGAAGTTGAAATGACATTTCTTCTCTCTGTAAATAGGGGTTTGAATCCCTCCTTTTGTTGACAAGTTTTCTACCATTTTTCAAACCTATTGCGAATTTCTCTCTTTAAGAAAGAGGCAACTCTAGAATATTGCGGTAATTGTGCAGTCAAGACAGTTTCTCGATCTTCTATTTGTATAGAGCCTAGGCTCAAAACAATGAAAGTAAGGCCTATCTTCAAATAATATTGAGAATTGTGGTTTGAATACTAAAATCTTTGTGATAGCATCAAAATATTTTTTATCTTTAATTATAAAATTTAAAGCTTAAAAAATAGTATAGATCGATCATATCTATGAAACTTTGAAAATCTTGAAAATTGACGGTCCAAAAATACGTTATAAGATGCACTATTTTGAAAATAATTTTTTCTGATGTCCATGCATCATGAGGTCAAGATGATCAATTTGAGGATATTTGGGCATCAAAACAACCTCTTATAGTGAAATTTTTGAGATGGGCTCTAATTTGATTGTTTAGAGCCTCGGCTCTATCTCAACTTTTTCCTTTATTGAATCCCGAGGATAAATTTTCTTAAAAAAATTAGACGCACACTTATTCTTGCTAGTAATAGGAAACTGTAATAATGAAGTTTTTCAATCTTCTATTTCATTGAATCCCGAGGACAAATTTGCCTAAAAAAAACTTCAGATGCACACCGACTGTTATTATTAATAGGAAACTGTCTTGTGATAATGAAGTTTTTATATCCGAGGGACATCAAAAGTTCTTATTACTTTCGCATCCTGCCCTGTTTACCCACCAATTTCCAACATCTGCAACATCCAAGGAACTACTCTCTATCTCTTTGTAGACCCACTCTCACTGATTTAAAGGTGAAGTATTGCATAGAAATCCAGTAATAACCCTCGTTCTGGTTACTTAATTTGCAGAAGAAGCCATATTGAGCTCATTTCTTCTACTCAGCACTTGAAGCCGCTACATGTCATCATCCATACGATGACTACCAGCAAAAACCATGATGGCTAAAGAGTCCATCGATTTCACCCCATGAGATTTTACGGTGATAGCTTATCAGCCCACAATAAGTAATTCAAATTCACCCTCATGTCTAGCAATCCAAAATCTTTCTCTGACTCGTGAGTTATACTTAAAATCCAATAATCAGAATTGATACCTACATTGGTTGCAGATGGAATCGCAAGCTTTTCATCCACTGAAAGTTCAAGTCTCCCCACGATGCAGCACCTATAAAAGAAAATCAGAAACTGGTCAACATCTCGACATATACTGAGCAATACAACAAATGAGAACTCGGCTCTCAAGTTCATTCCTTTTTTGCCAATTTCGAATTTTTCTGACCAATTTTCTTGACAAAATTAACGTGCAGTAAGCATCAAATTTCACAAAAGATACAAGAAATGGGGCCATGTACTACAAATAACAGTATCAGATAAAAGGGCAATGGTCTCAAACAACAAGAGACGCTCTAAACAGAGGCCATGTAGTAGTCATAATCAAGCTTCACATTCATAAGATGCCCATTCTATAACTAAGAAAATTGCCACAACATAGCACAAAATTTCAAACTAATACAAAAATAATCAATGCCCACAATAGCCTCGAAGGTCAAAGGACTAATCCTTTGATTCCCAAGTTCAACTGAGAGGGCCAATAACAGAGCAAGCAGTAATAGAGGGTATAGTTTCCAACCTCAGAGAGATTGATGAATATGAAATGAATTGACATAAGGAAAATGAGGGATGACAGCTATAATGCTCAAAAGAAAGGTGGTTCCTGCATGATTGAGATTGTTGTATATAAATACATCAAATGCAAAAAATAAGTAACTTCAGATAATGGGTTTCTAGTAAATAGACTAGTAGTGGTCCTGAGTTCTTAGTCAAATACCACACATAGCAATTAATGTAAAAAGGGAAAATAATGAAATTTAACACTCATTTTCATGTTAGTACAATGAATATTTCAAATTTCAAAGTATTATAGTGTAGGTTTAAGAAATTTCATGAATTTTGAATGCAATAATACTCATGTACCCAATTCCATAGTCATCCTAAACTTTCCAAATATGAAGATAACATGTTGCTCCCAAGTACCGAAAGAAATGTTATGAACTTACAAGTTTAGTTGAATATGATCTTGGCACCAGAAGAAGCTCTAGAAAAGAAATCCAACATCTCCAGTCTTCGATTTTTTATATGGATTCAAAATGTGGATACACAAGGAATCCAACGCTTCGGCATGCAAAAAATGAACCTTTTAATTTCTATATCCTCTTCACCGTTGAAATGAAATGTTATTTTCACTCTTTTAACAAAATTCCACAATAAAAAATGAACTTCTTCGAATAATTTTCACCCACTTGGCCACAAGATCCTTTTCTCTCACGAACCTCCGAATGAAAAGAAGGAGAAACAAGTCAAAAAACAGAAGGAAACCACCTATATTAAGAAACTTGAACACCATATCTGGGAAAATTTATTCAAATACCCATAATGGATGAACTATTTAAATTTTTACAAATGTATTTTTGATTCAATTTCAAAATAAAAATTTAAAAAATACATGATCATGAGGATGAACTATTTAAATTTTTACAAATGTATTTTTGATTCAATTTCAAAATAAAAATTTAAAAAATACATGATTATAAAATGTTAAATACTTCATCTTGTAGGGTTACTTTGATAACCAAAAAGGAAAGGAAATAACAAAGAGAAATGCAACATAATATGAGAATATTCTTCGGAGCACACCTGAATGCAAAGAACCTCTAAATTAATAAACTTATTTAGCAACCAAACAAATCCCATGATCTCCCCTCCTTTCATTGACAGAAGCTCTATATCTAACACCTTTAGATAATTGAAGGTTGTAGACAATCTATCAACGGTACTATCAAGAAAATCACCACAAAAACCTTCAGTTAACAAGAAACTACCACTATAGTAAACACAACTACCACATTTCCTTCAAACCAAAATACAAGACAAAACATAATACACCCATAACAACAAAACTTGTAAGCAAAGCTCAAAACCCATGGGAAACAACGATGGAAACATGTAATCAAAGAGATTTCATAAATTGCAGAAATAATAAAGAAGAACAAAAAAATGCAGAGGCAACACTCACCCTAATAGAGAAACCAGATAAGTGAAGAGATTCCAATTTGACGAGACTCTCAAAATAATGTATCTAAAGAACACGATCCTCAGGAAACTGATCGAGATTATAGATTTTTAGCTTCTTTAAGTTGGTAGTGAAACTATCCCTGATGAGATCAATATCATCAAAATGGGCATCGATGCGGAAAGAGAGAAAGTTTGCGGCATGAACCTTGACAAGAGAGAGACCCGTGCAATACTTTAATTTCAAGCAGTGCAACTTCTTGCTATTGGAAACAGTAGAGTCAAGAATTTTATCACTGAGAATTACAACTTTTAGAGAGAGAAATTTGAGAGAGCTGAAGCCCTTGAAGCCGGGTGGGGGATCGAAACGGCAAAATACTAATTTCAAAGAAACCAATGATTCACACGAAAACAAAGACGATTGCAGTCGATGTTGGGTTTATGTGGCCTTTAAAGGCTTTATGAGTGTGTAATGAAAAATATTTATTATAGTAGAACATAAACTCAGTGGGAGTGTGGTCCCTCAAAGACCATGCTAAGCAAATGATGTTTGTTGATACCGGACTGTGCTTGATGATCTAGGCCAGTCGGCCATAAATGAATTGACATAAGGAAAATGGGGGATGACAGTTATAATGCTCAGAAGAAATGTGATTCTTGCATGATTGAGATTGTTGTATAGAAATACAACAAATGCGAAAAAGAAGTAATTTCAGATAATGGGTTTCTAGTAAATGGACTAGTAGTGGTCCTGAGTTCTTAGTCAAATACAAAAGATAGCAATTAATGTGAAAAGGCAAAAGACATGAAATTTAACACTCATTTTCATGCTAATACAATGAATATTTAAGAAATTTCAAGAATTTTGAATGCAATAATACTCATGTACCCAATTCCATAGTCATCCTAAACGTTTCCAAATATGAAGATAACAAGTTGCTCCCAACTACCGAACGAAATGTTATGAACTTACAAGTCTAGTTGAATATGATCTTGGCACCAGAAGAAGCTCTAGAAAAGGAATCCAACATCTCCACAATCTTCGATTTTTTATCTGGATTCAAACTGTGGATACACAAGGAATCCAATGGTTCGGCATGCAAAAAATGAACCTTATAATTTCCATGTCCTCTTCACCCTTGAAATTAAATGTTATTTTCACTCTTTTTAGACAAACTAACAAAATTCCACAATAAAAAATGAACTTCTTCCAATAATTTCCACCCACTTGGCCACAAGATCTTTTGCTCTCACGAACCTCCGAATAAAAAGAAGGCAAAAAATGTCAAAAAACAGAATGAAACCACCTATATTGAGAAACTTGAACACCATTTCTGAGGAAATTTATTCAAATACCCATAATGAATGAATTATTTCAATTTTTACAAATGTATTTTGATTCAATTTCAAAATAAAAATTTAAAAAATACATGATCATGAGTTGGAATAGTTGCAAATCAATAAAATGTTAAATATTTCATCTTGTAGGGGTACTTTGATAACCAAAAAGGAAAGGAAATAACAAAGAGAAATCAACATAATATGAGAATATTCTTCGGAGCACATCTGAATGCGAAGAACCTCTAGACTAAGAAACTTCTTTAGCAACCAAACAAATCCCATGATCTCCCCTCCTTTCATTGACAAAAGCTCTATATCTAACACCTTTATAATAGTTGAAAGTTGTAGACAATGTATCAATGGTACTATCAAGAAAATCACCGCAAAAATCCTGCAGTTATATAAGAAACTACCACTATAGTAAACACACAACTCACACATATCCTTCAAACCAAAGTGCCACACAGAACATAATACTGCCATAACAACAAAACTTGTAAGCAAAGCTAAAACCCGTGGGAAAGAACGATGGAAACATGTAATCAAAGAGATTTGTTAAATTGCAGAAATAATTAAGAAGAACAAAAAATATGCAGAGGCAACACTCACCCTAATAGAGAAACCAGATAAGTGAAGAGATTCCAATTTGACGAGACTCTCAAGATAATGTATCTAAGAACACGATCCTAAGGAAACTGATCGAGATTATATATTTTTAGCTTCTTTAAGTTAGTAGTGGAACTATCCCTGATGAGATCAATATCATCAAAATAGGCATTGATGCGTAGGCATTGATGCGAAAAGAGAGAATGTTTGCGGCATGAACCTCGACAAGAGAGAGACCCGTGCAATACTTTAATTTCAAGCAGTGCAACTTCTTGCTATTGGAAACAGTAGAGTCAAGAATTTCATCGCTGAGAATAACAACTTTTAGAGAGAGAAATTTTAGAGAGCTGAAGCCATTGAAGTCGGGTGGGGCATCAAAACGGCAAAATACTAATTTCAAAGAAACGAATGATTGGCATGAAGACGAAGACGATTGTCGTTAATGTTGGGTTTATGTGGCCTTTAAAGGCCTTATGTGAGTGTGTAATGAAAATTATTTATTATTGTGGAATATAAACTCATTGAGAGTGTGGTTGCACGATGACCATGCTAAGTAAATGATGTTTGTTAATACAGGACTGTGTTTGACGATCTAACCCAGTCTATTGGAAATCCCAAGATACCTGGGTATAAATGAATTGACATAAAGAAAATGAGGGATGACAGTTATAATGCTCAAAAAAAAGGTGATTCCTACATGATTGAGATTGTTGTATAGAAAAACATCCAATGCAAAAAATAAGTAACGAGACTAGTAGTGGTCCTGAGTTCTTCATCAAATGCCACACATAGCAATTAATGTGAAAAGGCAAATTAATGAAATTTAACACTCATTTTCATGTCAATACAATGAATATTTCAAATTTCAAAGTATTATAGTGTAGTTTTAAGAAATTTCAAGAATTTTGAATGCAATAATACTCATGTACCCAATTCCCAAGTCATCCTAAACTTTTCCAAAAATGAAGATAACAAGTTGCTCTCAAGTACCTAAAGAAATGTTATGAACTTACAAGTCTAGTTGAATATGATCTTGGCACCAGAAGAAGCTCTAGAAAAGGAATCCAACATCTCCACAATCTTCGATTTTTTATCTGGATTCAAAATGTGGATACACAAGCAATCCAATGCTTCGGCATGGAAAAAATAAACCATCTAATTTCCATATTCTCTTCACCCTTGAAATAAAATGTTATTTTCACTCTTTTTAGACAAACTAACAAAATTCCACAATAAAAAATGAACTTCTTCCAATAATTTCCACCCACTTGGCCACAAGATCCTGTTCTCTCACGAACCTCCGAATGAAAATAAGGTGAAAAAAAGTCAAAAAATAGAATGAAACCACCTATATTGAGAAACTAGAGCACCATATCTGGGGAAATTTATTCAAATACCCATAATGGATGAACTATTTAAATTTTTACAAATGCCTTTTGATTCAATTTCAAAATAAAAATTTTTAAAATACATGATCATGAGTTAGAATAGTTGTAAATCGATAAAATGTTAAATACTTCATCTCGTAGGGGTACTTTGATAACCAGAAAGGAAAGGAAACAACAAAGAGAAATGCAACATAATATGAGAATATTCTTCGGAGCACACTTAAATGCAAAGAACCTCTTGATTAAGAAACATCTTTAGCAACCAAACAAATCCCAGGATTTCCCCTCCTTTCATTGATAGAAGCTCTATATCTATTACCTTCAGATAGTTGAAAGTTGTAGACAATCTATCAATGGTACTATCAAGAAAATCACCACAAAAATCCTGCAGTTAACAAGAAACCACCGCTATAGTAAACACAACTCACACATTTCCTTCAAACCAAACTACAACACAAAACATTATACTGCCATAACAACAAAACTTGTAAGCAAAGCTAAAACGCATGGGAAACAACGATGGAAACATGTAATCAAAGAGATTTCATAAATTGCAGAAATAATAAAGAATAACAAAAAAAATGCAGAGGCAACACTCACCCTAATAGAAAAATCAGATAAATGAAGAGATTCCAATTTGACGAGACTCTCAAGATAATGTATCTAAAGAACACGATCCTCAAGAAACTGATCGAGATTATAGATTTTTAGCTTCTTTAAGTTGGTAGTGGAACTATCCCTGATGAGATCAATGTCATCAAAATAGGCATCGATGCGGAAAGAGAGAAGGTTTGGGGCATGAACCTTGACAAGAGAGAGACCCGTGCAATACTTTAATTTTAAGCACTGCAACTTCTTGCTATTGGAAACTGTAGAGAATTTCATCACCGAGAATAACAACTTTTTGAGAGAGAAATTTGAGAGAGCTGAAGCCCTTGAAGTCGGGTGGGGGATCAAAACGGCAAAATACTAATTTCAAATAAACCAATGATTTGCACGAAAACAAAGACGATTGCAGTCGATGTTGGGTTTTTGTAGCCTTTAAAGGTCATATGAGTATGTAATGAAAAACATTTATTATAATGGAACACAAACTCAATGGAAGTTTGGTCCGTCGAGTACCATGTTAAGCAAATGATGTTTGCTGATACTGGACTGTGCTTGATGATCTAGACCAGTAGGGTGGAAAACACAACGTACTTGAGCATAAAGAATAAACTGAGAAGGGTTTTGGGTTAGCCCTTGATGAGGTCGAGCTTATGCCTGGATGAGTGAGTCGATGGACTGTGTGACAATTGTGTTTGATGGTAGGTTTACAGAGATGGGAGCCAAAACCTCATCCATGTTCCATCACACGGCATGCATATTGATAGATAGTTCGGGAAAACCAATTATCCACCTTTTGGGTAAAGCAGATGCATGTTCGAGAGATACCTCGATGCTCCATAGCTGTGGTCGCATCAGGTCGTGGTGACCTTGACTCTTCTCTAGGGGAGGACCTATAATCCACAGACTGGGATTGCGACCCCTTGACTCATCGGACAGACTTTAGGGACTCGTTAATGAGCCTCTGCTTGGACTATGAGTCATAGAAACACTGGATCGGTTTGATAAAGCAAGTGTGGTCTGTAGTCCATAGTTGAAGGTGGAGTACCCCATAATTACATATTGAATTCTTAAAACCATATAGATTATTTTCCCATCATATTAATTTAATTGTATTCATTTTATTATTGACATGATTTTAGTTTTATTATTTGAATTTTTATGAATCTCTCAATATTTTATTTATGATTGTTGGACTTATAAAAATACAGTTATTGATTTATAAAGTTATAAAAAATCAAATACATATTAAATTGTTTTATTTAATTTTAAAAACTGTTTATAAAATTCTATCGGGGCCCATAGTACACATGGGCCCACCATGTGGCGTGTGGGTGGGGCCACATGTGCCATATAGGGGTGGCACACCTCACCCCTTTGGATTCCTTTTGATAGCTTATTGTTCAAGTTATTTAAATATGGAAAGTGTATCTTATGACATATGGTCAATTTGTAAAATAGTAAATATTGATCATATCTTATCTATTTAAGATAGTAAATATT
>NW_006499973.1:3163328-3188419 GCF_000471905.2 Amborella trichopoda | reverse complement strand
TATATGAGATGGATAATGCAATTTTATGGAATGCATGATATCTTTAATGGATTTAATTTATTTAAATATATTGCTGGAAAAATGGTTCAAGAAAAGGGGGATAATAGTTCATACACCTTCCATAATGTTGATGGTTCATCTATGAAATGGATGACTCCGATCTCTCACGCCACAAATCACTTTGATTAACGGTTCATATTCAATCTCAAAAAAGAAGTAAACTATGGGAAACTCTAGACCTAAATTTCACTATATATAGGGGTGCTCTCTCCCTTCTTTGCACACCTTTCTCTATCTCCTATAAACTCTCTCTCTCTCTTTTCCTTAGGGGCCACGCCTCTCTCTCTCTACTCAGATTTTCTCTCTCTAAAAGTTCCATAGGGGGCACGTCCCAACCTTATGTCTACTACTCTCTCTCTTGACCTAAAGATAATAAGGATTTGAGAAATCAGAGATAAAGCTTTAGTTAATTTTGGGTTAGGGTTTTATAAAGATTTAAGGGTGGTTACCTAGTTTGGCTGAAATTAGCTTTTTCGGTTCGAGATTGAAACTAGATCGCTGATCCCACGTCATTGGATGTGATGACTCGGTGTGGGGTGTAATAAGCCTGGTTGAGGTAATTTCCGACATCTTCTCTTTTACTTACTTGTTCTCTTTTATTTTTATATTCTCAAACATAGTATTAAGTTGAATAAATGGCATAAAGTGGTTGAGTTTTATTTTATTGTTATGCTGTTTTATTTTGAAATATTTATTGATTGTAATAAGACCATTTGTAAGTAATCTTTTTGCCGAAATAAAAAAAAAGTGATTATTATCATTAAAAAAAAAAAATTGTATTCTCAAGCAAAATATCACATAGGTCTTTTCTTTCAGAGATGGAACAAGCCAAGAAAAGATTATGCTGCGGTCGTTTTTTGAAAGGATTCCATCCCAATCAAAGAAATTGATAGTGAGCTCTTCTAATACTCCTAGGTCTTGAGAGAGAAGCCATTGGTCGAGAACGTAATGGATACAACTCTCACTCTCTTGTGCAAATGAAACCCTAGAATGTGTGCTTTAACAGTTGGAGTGGACATTGGTCATTATTGCTTTGCATTTTTCTCTCTTTTCAAATATCTGGAATCCCTGGAATGGTGAGAAGTTGTCATCTTGCTCAATGTTGGAGACCGGCATTGAGGCTCAGAGGTGTATCCATTGATGAGAGAGAACATAGGTTCTCTCTGCTGCTCGAATGGGTAAGAGAGAGAGAATGGTGGAGAGGATAGTGGTACAGCGCTGATTCTGTCTTCCCTGTGTTCACTGCCATGCACCCAACAAGCCCACGGATGAGAGAGAGTATCACAAGATTGGAGAGAGAAACTTTCATTAAGAGGATAGAGAATTTTTTTTAGCCTTCAAGAAGTTGGAGAGACAGAGATTGTTTTGTTGTATAACCTGAGGGACCATCTGAAGAGATGGATTTTCGAGCAGGATTTTTTAAAGGAATATTGTTTTTGCGGGTTGGACCGCATTTCTACATATGCGGTCCAAAAAGTCTAAACCATCCATCTTGAAAGATAGATGCAAGCAGGTCTTCGATCAAAAAAACAATAGAAATTAATAGTCCAAATGTTTTTTTACTAAAATTATTATTTCTAGATTTTTTACTTTTTAATTTTTTTTTTATATTCATGATCTCCATGCTGGAGATTACTTCTCCTTAAAAACTAAATCCTAAAATACATCTCAAAAGTATGTTTATTAAGAGGCCCACATTTGTATACATAAAGGCTTGGCTACATAGAAACCGGGTCCTTTTTAAAATATTGGATGTTACTAAAGTCTATTGTTTAGTTTGTTCAGTAGCTATAATATTAAAATTTCACGGCAATTAAATCTTGAAAAATCACTTAATTTTTTCATGATTTTATTTCTACACCAAAATTTGCTTTTTTGAATTTTCAAGGCCCATGGAATCCTCCACTCGTTGGCCCTCTAACACGAAACATACCACACATTTTGGTAGCTATAAAAAATTTTGAGAGAGAGATTACACAAAACTCTTTTAAAGAGAGAAACTATTTCAAAAATTTTAGAGAGATAAATTATCTCAAATTTTAACTTTTAGAGAGAAAGTATGTTAAAATTTTAGAGAGAAAAACTATACCAAATTTTAGAGAAAATTACCTAAACATTTTTCGAGTGATAAAGTATTTCAAAACTATTAGAGAGAAAATTATCTAATATTTTAAGTTTTAGAGAGAAAATATATCAATTTTTAGAGAAGAATACGTGACAATTTTTGGAGAAAAAAACTATCTCAAATTTTTAGAGAGAGAGAATATCTCAAATTTAAAAAATTTGAGAGATACTCTTAAAATTTTAGAGAGTACTTGGAAATTTTTAGAGATAGAAACTATCTCAAAAAATTTAAAGAGAAATTGTCTCAAACTTAAGTTTTAGAGAGAGAATGTATAATAAAATTTTAGAGATAGAAACTATATCAAATTTTAGAGAGAGAAACTACTTTAAATTTTTTAGAGAGATAAATATCTCAAAGTTTTTAGAGAGAGAAACTATATCCATTTCTAAGTTTTAGAGAGACAAAGTCTATTAAAATTTTAGAAATAGAAAATATATCAAGTATATAGATAGTAACTGCCAAAAAAATTTATCAAGAGAGAAACTATCTCAAAATTATTAGAGGGAGAAACTATCTCAAATCTTAGTTTTAGAAAGAGAAAGTATCTTACAATTTTAGAGAGAGAAACTATATTAACTTTTTGAGAGAGAAATTATCTAAAATTTTTAGCAAGAAAAACTATGTCAAAATTTAGAAAAAGTACCTAAAACCTTTTAGAGATAGAAGCTATCTCAAAATTTTTAGATAGTGAAACTATCTGAAATCTGAAGATTTAGAGAGAGAAAGTGTTTTTAAAATTTTAGAGAGAGAAACTATAGCAAATTTTAAAAAGAGAAACTGCCATAAATTTTTTAGACAGAGAAACATCTCAAATTCTATAGAAAGAGAAATTATCTCAAATTTTAAGTTTTGGAGAGAAAAATGTATTGAAATTTTAGAGATAGAAATTATATCACAATTTAGAGAGTGAAACAACCCTTAAAAAAATTAGAGGGAGACACTATATCAAAAACTTCAGAGAGAGAAACTATATCAAAAACTTCAGAGAGAAACTATCACAAATTTTATATTAGAGAGAGAAAGTATAGAAACTATACCAAATTTTAGATAGAGAAAGTACCTGAAATTTTTAGAAATATCTTAGAGAGAGAAAATGTACAAACTATAACAAATTTTAGATATACAAAGTACTTGAAATTTTTAGAGAGAGAAACTATCTCAAAAAATTTAGAGAGAGAAATTATCTCAAATTTTAAGTTTTAGAGAGAGAAAGTATATTAAAATTTAAGAGAGAGTAACTATATCAACATTTAAAGAGAGAAACTATATCAAAATTCAGAGAGAGGAACTATCTTAAATTTTAAGTTTTAGAGAGAGAAACTCTCTTAAAATTTGAGAGTAACTATATCAAGTTTTAGAGAAAAAAAACACCTACAAAATTTTAGAGAGATAAAATGTCTCAAATTTTTTAGAGAAAAACTATATCAATATTTAAAGAGAGAAACTATCTCAAAATTTTAGAGAGAGGAACTATCTTAAATTTTAAGTTTTCAAGAGAGAAAGTATCTTAAAATTTTAGAGAGAATAACTATATCAAGTTTTAGAGGAAAAAAGTACCTACAAAATTTTAGAGAGATAAACTGTCTAAAATTTTTTAAAGAGAAATTATCTCAAATTTTAAGTTTTCGAGAGAGAAAGTATCTTAAAATTTTAGAGAGAACAACTATATCATATTTTAGAGAGAGAAACTACCGAAAAATTTTTAGAAAGAGAAAGTATCTTAAGTTTAAGAGAGAGTAACTATATTCAAATTTAGAGAGAGACAGTACCTAAAATTTTTTAGAGAGAGAAACTCTCTCAAATATTTTAGAGAGAGAAACTCTCTCAAATATTTTAGAGAGAAATTATCTCAAATATTAAGTTTTAGAGAGAAAGTATCTTAAAATTTTAGAGAAAAAAAGTATATCATATTTAGAGAGAGAAACTATCTAAAATTTTTTAGAAAGAGAAACTATCTCAAAATTATTAAAGAGGAAAACTATCTCAAATTTTAATTTGTGTGAGAGAGAATCTTGAAATTTTAGAGAGTGAAACTATATTAAATTTTAGAGCGATAAAGCACCTGAAATTTTAGAGAGCTAAACTATCCCAAAAATTTTAGAGAAATAATTTCAAATTTTAAGTTTTGAAGGGAAAGTATATAAAAATTTTAGAGAGAGAAACTATATGAAACTTTAGAAAGATCAACCATCTGAAAATTTTTAGAGAGAGAAAGTATATTAAAATTTTAGATAGTGAAATTGTATCAAATTTTGTTACTAAACAATGGACATGGAAATGATTGTAAGAAATCTATAAATTTTGTATAGTTTATCCAAACAAGAGATTTGAGAAATCTATGATAAAAATCATTGATACTGATTGTTTTGGATTTCAAATATTCAAGATTCTTAATTTCTTCCTATCCAAATGGTCATGAATTTTCGAAATTCATGAAATTAAGGGGGGGAGAGAGTGAGAGAGAGTCTTAAGTACCCAAGAAAAATTTAAGAGTAAAACAGTGATGATTGGACGTATCAAAATTTTGGAGGGAAGAGGAGTATTCAAATTTAATTCCATATGGATAAATATTTTGGAGCATTGTTACAGCTTGATCCAAAATTTCCCAAATGTTATGCGCAGTTCCAAATGCAATTTGTAGTGTTATGTTTTTTTAGTTGTCCCTTAGTTTGACATTTCCAACATCAAAACGGTAGGAATTCCTTTTTTTTTTTTTTCTTTTCATGTTATGATACTATCTCATACCATAAAGAGAAAATGATGTATATATATGCTATACTTAGCATTATTATAGAATTACCTCGACGTTTCAATTATTACATTTACACCTGCTTTTCAACTTCATAACATTTTTTTTTAAAAGACAAAACTACCCTTTTCAGTTGTTTCAAACGACGAAGTAGTAAATTTCAAATTTTGAAAATACGAATTTATAGTATTTTGGTCCTTCGAAAACCGAAAAAAAAATAATTTTCTGGTTTTTGAGTAACCAGAAATTTTCACCCTAAAATAGCTTTAGAAATAACACTATCCAATGAGCATTTCTCTCAAGTTTTTAGGTTTCTCTCCTACTCTACCACTCACCCTCTCATAGTCTCTCTCTCTCTCTCTCTCTCTGTAACCTTTGAAATTGAATGTATTTGCCCTTTGTCTCGTTGTAAGTGGTATATTTCTTACTCTTGCCTTATACCAAAATTTCTCAAATATTATGCCCAATTCCAAACACAGTCCATAGTGTTCTATTTTTTCAGTTGTCCCTTAATTTTTTTTCCTTTTTTTTTTTTTTTCATTTTATGAGATTATCTCATACCATCAAAAGCAAACAATGTATATATCCATTATACTTAGCATTATTACGGAATTACCTCGACGTTTCAGTTATTACATTTACACCTGCTTTTCAACTTCATAACATTTTTTTAAAAAAGATAGAACTGCCCTTTTCGGTTTTTCCAAAAACCCAAAAGTTATAATTTTCAGATTTTGAAAATCCGAATTTATAATGTTTCGGTTCTTTAAAAACTGAAAAAAAAATATTTTTTTGGCTTTTGAGTATCCTAAAATTTTCGCACTAAAAATAGCTTGAGAAATAATACTATTCAACGAGCATTTCTCTCAATTTTTTAGGGTTCTAAAAATTTCTCTCTCCTACTCTACCACTCACCCTCTCATAGTCTCTCTCTCTAACCCTCAAAATTGAACGTATTTGCTCTTGTCTCGTCATAAGTGGTATATTTGTTACTCTTGTCTTACACCATTGACTAAATTTTACTGAATTATTGCAATACTTTATGTTTGTGTTGTTATTATTTATCTTTGAAGTGGATTTTTTTTGTTAAATATTGGATTGTATAATTGATTTACTTTTAATATTGGATTGATTAATTAGTACATTGTTGGATGCTCCAAAGATGCTTTTGAAAATGGGAATATTTAAATAAACATTAAACTTCAAATAGAAACCTAGAGAACATCACATTCGGGGCCAAATTCAACCGTGCACTTCATATCTGAAACACATGCTTTATATTATACTAGGCACTGAACAAATCCAGATGTTTAATCCTCTGTTACATTTTACATCGTCTAGAGAAAGGAAAAATAAATCGAACACCTTTGATTATGGTTTTGAAACTTATACATTCATTTCTAAGGAAGAAAATATATAGATATATCAAAAGGGAAAAGATAATATCGAGGGCATATCGGCTCATATACCTGTGGATGTATGCAGGGATACTATCCTTCAAGTCTGGTCTTTCTAAGAGAATAGGTATCACGTGAATCGTAGGAGACGATAATTTCTATCTCTCTCTCTCTCTCTCTCTCTCTCTCTCTCTCTCTCTCTTCGTGTCTTGAATATCACTCTCTTTTCCACTCTTAATTTTTATTGAGACAAATTATCGGAAGAATTATTATCTCTATTGGACTGTGTCTATCATAGCCTCGGAAGAATTCTTATCTCTATTGAATCATGTCTATCGAAAATGTGTGACCTCTCTTTAATTGAGAAGTACTCTTTTTATACTGTTGCGTTATGGTTTTTCAAGGGATAACCATGTATTTTCCGTCTTTGAATCTTCACCCTTCATCTTCATCTTGGACTCATCCTTTTATTTGAATCTCAGAATCTATAGGTGTAATTTTTATCTTCATAATACTTGTTTACCTCTTGTGTTTAACTTTTCACACTTCTAATCTTACCTTTGGGTTGTTCACGCATGTATAATCGCTGACGCTTGTCTTGAATTTAAAACATTTGAATCTCATGATCTTATGGAGGCAAAATCAGGGATTCATCACTGTTGTTAGTGGGCTACAACTACTTCTGTTGTTCAACTCAACCCATGCTACACCTTTTAAGGGTGATAAAGCAATAGACCAAGAATCCAACAACACTGATTTCATGAGAGAACTCCTTGTATTGAAGAGGGGATCCCCCATTTCGGTAACCAAATGTCGCACGACATGTAAAGTTTTTAAGGCCTTAACTGTCGGGTGATGTGGATGATGGCTTAACCCATCTTCAGATAACTTTAGACTGTCGATTGACATGGTGATGGGTTAAGCCATCCCTCAACAGCTTTAAACTATCGTTGAGGTGGTGTTGGATTAAGCGATCCCCTGGCAGCTTGAGACTGCCGATTGACGTGGTATGGGTTAAGCCATCCCTGGGCAGTTTTAAACTGTCGTTGAAGCGGTGATGTGTTAAGCCATCCCCGGGCAGCTTTAAACTGCCGTTGATGCAGTGATGGATTAAGCCATCCATGGGCAGCTTTAGACTGCCGTTTATGTGGTGATGGGTTAAGCCATCCCTAGGCATCTTTAAACTGTCGTTGATGCGATGATGAGTTAATCCATCCCTAGGAAACTTTAGACTGTCGTTCGTCATGAGAGCGAGGGGAGGGTTACGATGGCTTGAACATGAATCCTCCAGAATCCCAACTTAACCTTGAATACAAAGGTATATTTTAGCTAGCAATGGATATGGAAATGGGTTAAGCCAAGCCTAAATATCGTCAAGAACACATTTTAGTGGTTTTACTAAGAACCATGCACATTTCTAACCATCTGTCAAGGACAATCATCCAGCGTACATTATCGCCTTTGCTACATGTGTCAATCAAGCATTCGTTCAAAACATACCTAGTCTTGTATGGGGACTATGTAATGTATCTTTAAAGCAAAGCTTGTTAATGACTTTATCTAGTGGTCACTCGCACCCCAATTTTCATCAAGTGTCTATTGGGATGTATCTGGTCCTTTAAAGACTAAAAGTACACCCAACAACTGTATTACTTAGTCTTGCCCCATGGGCAATTCCAACTTGACATATTTATTACGTAAAACTCACATTTTTTGAACCCTCAATCAATGTTTAGTTATGTACTATGCATATCCTATTTTTTTATGATGTGTTTTATTTATTCTCTATAACACGAATTTTAGTAATCATTAATATTGTAGCATCAACAATGGTTACCGAGGAAGTGCAACTGGTATTTCGATATGGGGGTGTTTTGAGACGAACCCATATGACATATTTTTTTTAATAAAAGGGGAAAATTGAAGAATACAAAGTACCATGAAAATAGTTCATTGGAGCAACTAAAAATTCATATACATATTCTTGAACCCCATTTATATTTGAAACCAATTGCTTTTTTTCACGCTCTATTATCTTCCATAGCATATAGGACTCAAGAGTTTGATTCATAATGTTTGATTATTTGTCCTTGCACTATTATTATAATGGGAAGCTTTCTATGTGACCTCACCCATATATATAATATATGTGATCATCCATTAGATCTGAGTAGATGGATGAGATAGCGTGAGTTTAACCGTCAGACGACTCATAGTTTTTTATTTTTTATTTTTATTCTACAAATAATTTTGAAGCAAAATTTGGGGCATGCATATATATGATAGGGGCGCACATGATAAAAATTATAAAATAAAATATTTTTTTGATGAAAAATTTACTAGAATACCCCTGAAAATTTCAAGGCATTTTGATTTTTTTTCCTTTTTTTCTTTTTCAGGTTCGCCCTAATTTTATGATGGGACGCCCAAAATTTCTTCCAAAAATAGTGCTTGGCATGATATTGTGATATGAGCAATCCTAGTCGTTCTATTACGATCAAATAGCTAAGAGGTAGGGTCGCATATATCTTATATATGTTGTTCGGCTCACGTAGAAATATTTTCCTTTTTATAAACCTTTAGTCATGAATATATAATGAGTTCTTGAAACCAATTTGCCATTTTTTCTCTATAATTTCCACTCCATAAGGCCTTTGAGACTCTTTTGGTATCAATTTCTCGATACCTTGAACATTGCATACCATAAACTACATAGATCCAAAAGAAAACTAGATGCGCTATCAAATCTCTAAACCCTTGTTCTTCTTAGGTTGATTGGTATTTTAGTTTTATTTCTCTTTTACTTTCTTTTTTTTAGAGTAACATGATTTGATTAGGATCTTGAATAAATAAAAGAAAGATCATCGAGATATTCATGAAAATTGTGCTAATTTGATATTAAATTATTCTTTTCATGGCTAATTTTTGGGCAGCCGAAAGTTTAATGTTTTTCAAAACATGGAGAAGGAAATTTTTCAAAGTAACTTGCATACAGACTACCACTGCATCAACCACCTGCCACCGTGAAACGAAGAGTCCATAGATGCTAGCCGTTGAATTGCAAATGCCTTAGATAAGATAATGGAGAGAAGTAACAATTGTGGTCAAGATAAAATGATGCAAGCTACTAAAGAAGATTGTTCTCATGGCACTTATTCAGAAGAGTTGCAAGATTTATTAAAATTTTCTATAGCTGAGATGGTAGAATTAATACAAAATTTGAAGGATGAAAACAATGGAGTTGCATTAAAAAAACTAGAAGAGCTAGTTAGTGAGGCTTGTTACACTAAAAAATTATTGAATAGTATACCTTATTTGTTGTTTTCTAAGCGATATAAAAATAATGTTTTGGACACCATCAGACCTAGTTCAAACTTATTTATAATGATTTTGTGATCAGCTGTAATTGTTTTGTTGAAAAGGTTCCAAGTTGTTCTTATTTTATTCTCCTTGATTTATATTGACATGATATGATTATTGATATTTTCATATTTTGATGTGATAATTATATAGTAACTGATACAACCATTTCATAGAAATATAAAGTTGTAAATTTGGAATGATGCAATATTTGATATTTATGAGATGATTTATTGTCACAACCATACCCCCTACCCCCCTTACCATACTTGCCGGAGGGCAACACGGCGTGCGACTGCAACTAAAGGTAGTGAATGCCATTTAGATGAGAGTGCGCTCAACGCTTTAATAAAAAGGAATCAAAGCAAACCACTAAAAAAAACAAAACTCCAACCACAAACCATCAACAAAAGCTGGACAATTAATTTCAAACTATGTACCTATAAAACTCTCAAGGTATTACAACTATGTCTAAGGCACCAAAGGCCCAACAATTATATATATCTTCAAAACAAAAACCACTATATGGCCAACTGCTATCTAAAACATACAATCAAAAGAAATGATCCCTTAAGAAAATACGGGGCTCCGGCAGCCGACCACAGTCACCAAGCTGTCCGCCTTCAACCTGCGAACTGTCAGTCTACACAGAAGAAAGTCAAAGGGGTGAGATATAAAGCCCAATAAGTAGATCAAGGCACCATCTTTTCTTGCTTATGAATATCACCTCATGGTATTAAGAAATTCTTATAAAACATGAGCCATGGGTAAAAGTCACATCTATCAGTGTACCGAGCATGATTCATAGTAAAGCACTAACAGATCGGATCAATCATGTATAATATGAAGCAGAGGTCAACTAAGTCATTCAGTTATACAATTCTTAACATACCAACATTTTTAGATAAGTATCAACAATTACCAACTAACTTACTCCCTAATTCACCTACTCCCGAAGTAGAAGCCCTATTAATTAGGCCAAGCCAATCTCATTATTTAAGACTTCTACTATCACTCAGGAGGGAAGACAATGTCAAGTGGGTGACCCACTTCGTAATGCCTTTACAAACACACTCACAATCCTAACGTGCTTTGGGGCTTTTGATAGACACTAGCATTACAATACACAACCCTCTTATATGCCCTTTTGGCTAGAGAGAGTTACACTACCAAAAGGATCCCAATAGATAGTGCCTCATACAAAAATTTGGGGGGACGCAACTCATCCCAACACACATAATCATCCTAGCTCCCATGCTATCATAAGGAGTTAGGGAAATATCCCAACTATCGGTACAACTTCTTATCATATCACATCATGGCCATGCAATACGCTCAAAGCATGCCAACAAATCACATATCACATTATGGCTATGCAATACGCTCAAAGCATGCCAATAAATCACATATCACATCATGATCATACAATACACTCAAAGCATGCCAATAAATCACATATCATATCATGGCCATACAATAAGCTCAAAGCATGCCAATAAATCACATATCGCATCATGACCATGCAATACGCTCAAAGCATGCTAATAAATCACATATCATATCATGACCATGCAATACGCTCAAAGCATGCCAATAAATCACATATTATATCATGATTATACAATACATTCAAAGCATGCCAATAAATCACATATCACATTATGACCATGGAATACACTCACAGCATACCAATAAATCAAATATCACATAGCTGACCACACATGTCTTATCACATAGCATGTCTCAGAATCATGCACACAGGTCACAATAGAACATGTATCATAACATGTACACATATCATAATAGATCATATCTCACTATATGCTTCTATATCATAACAGAGTATATCTCATTGTCATACATTCACATCACAACAGAGCATACTTTCATTTCATAACAGAACATACCCTCATTTCATAATAGACATACTTTCATTTAATAATATGACATACTTACATTTCATAACAGAACGTACTTTCATTTCATAACAGAATATACTTTCATTTCATAACAAATATGCCTCATATCACATTCTTATCATATCACGTTACACTACCAATGGATGATCTATTGCATAGTGCTTCATATCACATTCTTATCATATCACATCACACTACTAATGGCCGACCCATTGCATAGTGCTTCATATCACATCATGTCTTACTTCATGCATTCATAATATAAGAGAGCATATCTCATTAACAACAAATTGACATGCTCACACCTCATTCCAGCAACCTGTTCACATAGAACACCCACATACCCTAAGCATACTATGATCATAATCACATCATCAGACTTATTAACTCAAAAGAAATTGTTATACCATTTTTCTGGTTTTCACAGTGACCACGGTCTAATTTTAAAAGACATATCATAAGGTTCAAAAATCATTTGGATCTAAAACCACTTTTATAGCGATCGAAGCTCATGAAAACACAATTTTTTTGAAGGGGATAACCCCAAATATTGGCTTAAAATTGCCAAACTATATAGTGTTCTTGAATGAAACTTCTGGCTTTTCACAGTAGAACAATGCAGGGTGATATCTTAATGGAAAGTAGAATATAACTTTTAAACCATAAGAAATTTCATCATGCTTTCATAACCTTTTTCAAAATAGATTCATACATATTTTATTTAGAAATGGTTTGAGCTCATTCTGACATAATTTGGTCAATGAATAATCTTATACATAAACAATCTTACACAAAAACATGCAACAGTTTTAGAAAAGTTTCTGCATTCACAATAATGACATCTTCCTAGAAAAAGGGACATAATTTTCGATCCACAGGGAATTAATTCTAAAGCTATATTTAAATTAGACTCACTCATCTTTCATTCAAAAGTTGTTTGAGCTCATTTTGACATGATTTGGTCAGTAAATAGTCTTCTACAAAAACATATAATAGTTTTGGAAAAGTTCTTACATTTATAATAATAACATCTTCATAGAAGAATGGACATAATTTCCAAACCACAAAGAATTTCTTCCTGATTTCAAAAATATATTTAAATTAAACACACTCATATTTCATTCAAGAGTAGTTTGAACTCATTTTGATATGATTTGGTCAGTGAACAGTCTTACATAAGAACATGTAATAGTTATGGAAAAGTTCATGCATTCACAACAGTGACATTTTCATAGAAGAAGGTGTATAATTTTCAAACCATAGCAAATTTCATTTGACTCTAAAACATATTTAAAGTAGACTCACTCATCTTTCATTAAAAAGTCGTTTGAGCTCATTCTGACATGATTTGGTTAGTGAACAGTCTTACACAAAAATATGTAAAGTTTCTATAATTTCCTTTCACAACTCTGACATGTTCTAGCAAATGTCTCATAACTTTCTAATCAAAAGAGATATTGATATGTGGTCTTTTTTTTCTTAAAATAGACTCAAAAAGATACTTCCCCGCAAATTTTATAATCAATAGAGATAATTTCAGTACTCAAACAATTACTCAAATAGGAGGCGCAATTTTGGAAACAGAGTACATGCTTAACAGAATTTCAGCAACATAACTCCACACCTATTTTCACAATCACATTCATAATCATACTTAAATTTCATGTTTTTACAAATTAATTAAGCATGCATCAATGAAGGCATGAAAATATGGAAGCTAGATCCACTTATAATACTAAAATGAAGACCCAAAGTACCCTACATAGGTTCATTTCAATGCCAAGCTCCAAGATTGAGTTCAAGCTCCTAAGCTCGTAAGGCTAGATAGGATGGGCATGCTTGAGAGATGGCATAGAGAAGAGAGAGAACAAACCTCAAGGTAGGGTATGAAGTGAGGTATAAATAAGCAAAGGAAAAGGGGGGGGGGGGAGCGGGGGGATGGTGGTTTGGCACACAAGCCAGCATGCAATGGACAAGTGGCATCCAAAGACAACATACAAAGGACAAGTGGCAAACATAGGGGAGAGCAAATACTTAAGAGAGAAAATAAGAAAAAGTCCCCGGGACTACCCTATTCAGTTGCGCACGACGGCTCACAAGTGCAGCCGTGCTCGGTGGCAACGACCATTTGCGCTCGGCGGCGTCGCGCGTAGCTGCCGCGTCACACATGATGGCAACACACACGACAACACTGCAAACAACGACAATGCACACGGCGGCGTCACGCACAGCGGCAACGCACACGGCGATGTCATGCACGGCAGCAACACACACGGCAGTGTCGTTCATGGTAACAACACACACAGTAGCGTCACGCACAGCGGCAATGCTCGCGGTGGCGTCACGCACAGTGGTAATGCACACAACGGCATCAGGCACAGCGGCAACACGCACGGCGGCTTCACGCACAAGGGAAACACACACGGTGGCGTCACGCATGGTGGCAACGAACATAGCGGCGTCATGCAAGGCGGCAGCGCATACGGCGGCATCGCTCACAGCGGCAACGCCGCACTCTCGGCAGCATCTGCGCGCCAGATCACTAGTGCCAACGACTCGCCGGTGCACCACCAAATGCCGAAATGTCCGGGTCCTTACATTTATGGACTAGGATTGACTTAAATTAGAACTAATCAACTTTGTCTATGGGATATGAATCTAAAGAAGAAAGCCAACTGGAAACCATGCTAGAGGTTGTTGTTGTTGCAGGGTACTCCACAACTTACTTAGAAAAGATGCTTTGATGAACATCTAGTCTCCAAGTGCTAAATACATGCATGAGTTACTAAATGGACATCCTATTCATTATAAAGATACTCTACACATGGCACAAAAAATCCTTAAGAATCTGTGTAATACCTCGAAGGGAAAATCTCATCTAAGACTTTGAGTATATTAATGTGGAGGAACAAGTGGGAGTATTTTGTTATGCTATAGCTAATACCTCTAGCAACTGCATATACAAGAATGATTCCAACACTTTGGTCAAATGGTTAGTTGGTACTTTTAATATGTTCTTAATGTTATCTGTACATTAGCACCCCGCTGCATGTGCTTGTTATCAACAAATACTCCTCCAGATATCCATTATAATGACATTTACTTCCCCTCTTCAATGTACAATTCATATAGTATTATTTTCAGAATTATCAATGTCATCATTAGTATCTCACCAAAATTTTATCTTGTAAGGATTGGATTGGAATAGTTGATGAAACTCAGAATCTGAGAACCAAGCATGCTATTGAAATCGGAAAGGGTTTCTTTCCTAGCATGTTATGGCAGCATGTTCAGTCAATCTATTATTCACATGTGTTTATAAAGGACAAGAGGGTTATACTGCTGATTTTATAGTTCTTCAGACAACCTCACAAAATGGCTTCCATGTTCCCTAAGTTACTTCAAACTTAAGAAATAATTAATATACTTCGGTAAATATGTCACTTAATCATTTAGATCTTTTCAAACAAGCTAGGTAAATACTACATAGTTGATGCAAGTTATGCGAATACCCCAATTTTATTAGCCCATATTATCGAGTTCGTTACCACCTCAAAGAATATGGTTGTGGACAAAATGCTCCACAAAACTACAAGGAGTTATTCAATTTGAGACATTTTTCTCTAAGAAATGCTGCATAGTGCTATTGTAAAGTTAGAGGAAATTGTATTTATTTTTGTGTACAATATCTTCATTCATTTTATTTGTATCTATATTAGGAAGGTGATTCATTGCATATGTTACTTTTTTAATAATACATAGCTTTGTAACCCTATAAATTGGGGCTCTTGTACACATCTTCGATAAGCCTTGAGGGCTCTGAAATACATTAAATTCAATAGTTTCTTACAATCATAAAAAATCTCAATGGACACAGAGAGTCTCTAAAAAAAAACCTGATACTCTTCACATGGTATTAGAGCTATAGACTACTCAACCTCAGATCAGAGACGCAATCTCGCCCCTCAAATTTGAGATCTGAGCTCTTCTGTCAAGTCGTGTTTTGACTCTCTGCAAAATAGCCATTAGCGACTCTCTCATATGAGCTCTTCTGTCGATTCATGTTTCGACTCTTCGATATGTTCTTTGATCATTCATGTACCCTTTGATGTTGTCTTTCTCTCTAAAATTCATTTTTTGCTTTTTTTTTAAATTGTTGCATCTCTTTTAATTTCTCTTGATCGACTCTCCAACTATTAGCAAGTTGACGGAAGAATCTGATCTTCTCCCTCGGCTCGGCTCTGCTCCCTCCGTACTAAGGGAACTTCTCCCACGTTTTCGGCTTTGCTGCCCAATGGCTTCTTGTTGTTGCTATTTGGTGACGTCGCTCTAAAACCAATATACTTCCCCTCGTGCACTGTCTATCTGGACCTTGCACCATCTATTTGCACGTCCTAGTTAATAGTAAGTGTGGGCCATCTCAAAATTGTTCCTAGTAAGTATACAGTTGCTATTCCAAAACAAAGCTAGTCGCTACCCCTCCCATGAGGCAAATGATGGCTGTTATTCACATTACCCCTTTTCGACTAGTGTAATCGGCTAGGCTCCTGCACATTAATGCATCACCATGGAATCAATTGTCAAGATGGATTAAAAAACAAATTCCCAAAACCGTTAGATATGAAATACTTATCTGAATCGAATCAGAAACCCACCTCTAATTCTACCTTTGAAAAATGGCCTCTGAAAACGGCCGATCTGCCCTATCTGAAAAACCACCCCTATGCATGTTCTTGTTTTTGGATCTTGACCCAAATCCATCTGAAATCTCACCCAACCGCATTAACCATCTGAGTCCATATTCATATTATATGTTTTTATATGTATGATCGAGTTTATTTATTATGTTAATTGATCATGTCTATTTTGATATGTGAACTTGATGCAAATAAAA
Organism: Amborella trichopoda; assembly: GCF_000471905.2. The sequence goes on along the minus strand of NW_006499973.1, from coordinate 3,171,915 downwards.
ATTGAAGTTTATTTATTTATTTTATTTTTAATTAGGATAAGGATAAAGCTAGGTAGGATGAGGGAGGATTTTTTGTTACGTATTATGAAGTGGGATATTTAAGGAAGATTTAAATATGAGAAAGATATAGGAAAGTTTATTTTTTTAGCTTACGGTTTTTAGAAGGTAGAAAGTTATCATGTTGGAACCCAAATCACTATTTTTTTGGAGTCTAAATCTTTTAAGATGTGAAGAGAGTGAAAATAGGGGGATGACATGAGGAGAGAGAAAATAGGGGGATGAAGAGAGAGAAGATAAGGAGAGAGTAGGGGATGAAGATAGAGAAGATAGGGAGAGAGGGAAAATACATGCAAATTAGAGAGAGGTATTTTTTTTAGGTATAATTTTTCTTCTTTTTTAGTCTATTTAAAAGGAGATCTCCTTTCATTGTAAAGTAATGAATGAGAATTGAATAAAATTTGCTCTTGTGAAGAGATCGTTTTTTGGGTAGATTCCCTTGCAGATCTTAAGAGATAGTATATTCTCTCAACCTTTTCTTTGTTCATTTTTATTGTTCCCATGTTATTTTTCTCTCTGCATCAGTTGGTATCAGAGTAAGTTAGATCTAAAGAGAGAGAAAGTAAGATCCAAAGATTCAGTTTAGAAAGCAAGTAAGATCTAGAGATTTAGCTTTTTTTTTTTGTAATACCACCAAAAGCTAGTCAAGCTAATCATACTCCTACAATGGATGATCCTTGGGGACAAGCGATAGAAAATTTGATTAAAGCTATAGTTGGAGGACGACATTCATCGAGTAGAGGGCACTCATAACTATGAAGATCCGACACAAATCTTATTGTAGAGACGATTCGAGCTCCTCGACCGACCTGGGCTGCTGATCCAAAACGTCAAGAACAAATTTGCAGACAAGATTCCTATCCCATAAAACGTCCATGAGATTTCAGTTTTAAAATGGATCTCCAGAATTTCATGGTCCAAAGTGTTCATCGATTGCATATGGTGCTTGTTTGGAGCTCGGTACCTTCCTAGTAAGAAATAAACAGTCCATGCTCGTATTCAAAATTATTCTTTGAGCAAAGTCGCGAACTTTATGGTTTTTGAAGAGTTCCTGCAACAACAAAAAAGAAGAAAATGTGATGAGGTGGATGGTGGCATTACATCACCATTTAATAGAGGGTGATTGACTTTAAACTCAAGGTCGAGCTTCTCCCAACTCCGGAAGAATGATGTAAATAAAAATTGGAGTTTATTTATTTATTAATTAGGAATAAGAAGAGAGCTAGGATAATGATAATGTTAGGTAGGATGAGGGAGGATTTTTTGGTATGTATTATTAAGTGAGAGATTTAAATATGAGAAAGATATGGGAAAGTTTATCTTTTAGTTTAGGGTTTTTATAAGGTGGAAAGTCATCATGTTAGAACACAAATCACAATCTGAGTCCAAATCTTTTAAGACGTGAGGAGAGAGAAGATATGGGGATGACTTGATGCGATAGAAAATAAGAGAATAAAGAGAGAGAAGATAGGGAGAGAAGGAAAGTACATGCAAATTAGAGAGTGAGGGTTTTTTTTTAGCTATGGTTTATCTTTTTTTTTTAATCTATTTAAAGGAATATCTCCTTTCATTGTAAAGCAATGAATGAGAATTAAATAAAATTTGGTCTTGTGAAGAGATCGTTTTTTGTGTGGATTCCCTTGCAGACCTTGAGAGAAGGTACATTCTCTCAATTATTATTATTTTTTTTTAATATTTTCGAGTTATTTTTATTGAGAGAATATACCATTTCTTAAAGTCTGCAAGAGAATCTACCCCAGAAACGATCTCTTCACAATACCAAATTTTATTCAATTCTCATTCACTTTATAATGAAGGGAGATCTTCCGTTACATAGACTAAAAAGAAAATACCCATAACTAAAAAAATAAACCTCTCTCTCTAATTTGCACGTACTTTCCCTCTCTCCCTATCTTCTCTCTCTTCATCCCCTACTCTCTCCCTATTTTCTCTCTCTTCACCCCTATTTTCTCTCTCTTCATGTCATCCCCTATTCTCTCTCTCCTCACATTTTAAAAGAATTGGACTTAAAAAGATATTGATTTGGGTTCCAACATGATAACTTTCCACCTTCTAAAACCCCTAAACTAAAAAGATAAAGTTTCCCATATCTTTCTCATATCTCCCTTAAATCTCCCACTTAACAATGCATACCAAAAAGTCCTCTCTCATCCTAGCTCCATTATTAAGGCATGTTGCTCTGTTGTTGCTTGAGCTTGTTTTATTTGAGCCAACTGTTTCAGAGGCTTGCTGATTTGCCGCTGCTCGATCTTCTGTTCCTGCCATGTTTCTGAGGGTTGTCTCCTGTTGTCCAAACTCCAGTTGCTCTCTCTTAAGCTTCTTGTTTGAGGAGGAGTGTGAAGTTATAGAAATTTATATTTATTTTTGTGTACAATATCTTCTTTCCTTTTATGTGTACCCATATTAGGAAGGTAATTCATTGCATATGTTATTTTCTTTAGTAGTATATAGCTTTGTAATCCTATAAACTGGAGCTCTTGTACATATCTTCGATAAGCCTTGATGGCTCTGAAATACATTGAAATTCAGTATTTTCTCACAATCATAGAAAATCCCAATGGATACAAATTTGGTGTTCTCAAAAAGCGCTTTGCGAGCTCTCAAGGCCACCTGTATAGATAATTTAAAAACGAGTCGAGTTAGTTATTTTAATATTTTTCTTACATAATCATGTTTGTTTAGAGGTGATGACTAGCTCTATGAAGAATATGACAAGGAAAACCAAAGTCAAATATATAGACCAAGGGATTTTGAAGAAGAAAATGACCCAGATCTTGCTTATGCAATTAATCAACATGACATAAGTTATCTATTACAAGACAACATTGCATATAATATGTGGGTTGACTATTGCAATAGAAGAAGCTAGTTGTTGTTTGATTGATGATATTATGTTAGGTTTTAATTTTTTTACATATGAGATCATGTATTCTTTTTTTGGGGAACTTACAAAAAATATTCCTTTTTAATGTTATTTAAAAAAAAAACCCAAATCTTTTAAGACCTTATCCATACCCTTTTTTGTCATTGGTTGCGATTTTGTGACTAAAATACCCTTCACGGTAGAGTTAGGTCAGTAGAGGTTATCATGATTATCTTAAAACCGTGATGGTCAAATGGCGACCCTCTTTATGTGGGATTTTAGATCTCTACGGTTCTAATTGAACCGTGATTCTTGACTTCTTGAATCATCATCGTACAAGAGGAGCCGTGATGCTTTTTCACTTTATAAAGCATCACGTATCATAGAACCATCCCATAACTTAAAACCCCACCTTGAAAGTTCATTTTGTATAAGATACCATCACTGTTGTGTAAGTACACTCTCTCCCCCCCCCACCCACACCCACACCCACACCCACCGTAAACAGTAAAAAACAAAAAAACCCCAAACCACACTCCCTTCCCCCACCCCCAACCCAACCCAACCCCCCCCCTCCCCCCACCACGCCCCACACACCGCAAACCTAAACCACACTCCCTTCCCCCACCCAAAAAAAAAAAAGTAAAAAACAAAAAAAAGAAAAACCGAAAGTACAGGTAAGGCCTCTATAACCATCACGATTCTGAGTCAAACTTGATAACCTCCACATACCCAACTCCACCGTGAATACTATTTTAGTCACAATATCGCAAACAATGGCAAAAGGAGTATGAATAAGATTTTAGAAGATTTGCGATTTTTTTCAATAACCTGAAGAAAAAAAAAGGTTTATTTTTTATAGTTTTCTTTAAAAAAAAAAAAAACGAAAAGAAATAAACTTTTATAATATTAACTTAATTTGCAATCATATCCCTTTATGGATTTTTTTAATGGAGCTATTTTCTTATATGACATGCCAATGAAGTTTCAATTCAAACAAATGATCTCCCTCTCTTCCTCTCTTGTAATCTTGTGTGTGGAGGTTGGATATCAATATAAGGCAATTCAATATCAATAAACAAAATAGAATATGGAAATACATGTAGGCCCATATTTGTTTGCAAGTTATCAAACAATTACTCTCTCTCTCCATTGTGTTGTGCTTCTATAAATTGTTGATTTTAATTTATAAGTTTTATGGGTAGTGCATATCTTTAATGGCTAGAGAGCCCAATAAAAAAAATTTAATAAATTCTGATTTTGTCTTTCAAAAAGTCAAATATCTCAAATCTAAAAAAATTCTATAATACATGTGTACACAGTCAGGCCTGCATAAAAATCCACATAATAGGATTAATACGGAAAAGTTTATATAGAGCCGAGGCTCTAAATAATCAAATTAGAGCCTACCTCAAAAATTTCACTAGAAGCTGTTTGTTTTGATGCTCAAATATCCTCAAATTGATCATCTCGACATCAAAATGCACGAACATGAGGAAAAAATGGATTTCAAGTCTTGGAAATAGTGTATTTTGTAAGGCATTTTTGGACCGTCAATTTTCAATATTTTCAAGTTTTCATAGATCAGTCGATCTACACTATAGTTGAAGTTTTAAAATTTACAAATAAAGATTAAAATATATTTTAAGTCTATCTTAAATATTTCCAATATTGAAACCACATTTCTCGACACTATTTGTAGGTAGGCTCTAATTTGATTGTTTGGAGCCTAGGCTCTATACAAACCACACCCTTAATATAATTCGGACATACGAAAAGCAGCCATTGCCTTTATTTAGATTTCCTAAAATTTGAACATTTTGATTCACTTTTGTCCAATAGACCCTTAAATCTATTGTGAGGATCAGGACGTAAGAGAGGTGGGAGTTTAACGAAGGTTGCAAAACCGAGAGAGGGGGAAGTAGTTCATGGATGGGAAGAGAGAGAGGAGGGGCTTTTTAGGGTGGATGATATAGCATTTTAAAAAAAAAAAGTAAAAATGACTAAATATTGTAATTTGGACAATAACAAAAGTGTTCAAAGCGAATTCAACTTTTTTTTTTTTATTATTAGTAATTTGAAGGTCCATGGCCTCTCTATAGACCAGGGTCTATTTGGAATGATAATTATAGAAATGGATACATGACTTTTTCCTAAAATACGTATTACCTTCGAACCCTCTTCTATAAAACCAAAACTCAAATATTTTATATGAAGAGTTTCAAGAAAGTTTGAAAATCTTTCTTGAAAATGAAGACATTTGAATTAAAAGAAAACTAAGAAATTTTTTCATTAAAAGCTTTTTGAAAAAAAATATGCATTTCCATTGGTTTCATATATAATAATAATAATAATAACTTTTAAAGATATTTTGAAAAACTCAAATTTTTAACTTTCTCAAAAATCACTTTTTTAATAGAAGATTTGCTAACAATGCCCCCATATACTCCTAGTCATTGTCCCTCTCCATCATCACTCCAATTGCTTAGTTCCTCTCCACTGTCACACCAGTAATCTTTCACCATGGCAAGCAATTTTTCCATCTTCCCTCAACTCTATTGCAACTCCATTAAATAATCTAGAGAACATAGAGAGAGAATACCAAAAAGGCGTTATAGGGAGAAAAGTTCTATTTCTTTTGAGACCGCAACATCAAGGAGAGAGAAACCAATGTTTGGGGCTAAAAGGGGGACAGGAAGGGAAAGAGAGAGAGGAGTATATAGAGATTGAGAAGTATTTAGAGAGAGGAGAGAGAAATAAGAGAACCCATCAATCACAATCTCCTCCCAGTTTTTGGTGATGGAGAATAGGTAATGTGCTTGTTTTGAAGGCTATTCTCGTTATTGAAGGATCTGTTTTTGTTCATATTGGTTAGTCTGGAAATTCATATTCGTTAATCTTTGCAACTTCTGTCATCATTGTTTGTAAACTTTTAACTGTTTTTCTCGATAAATCAATGGCAAAACATAAATTCCCTCCTCTTATTCTTCACCGAGTTCCAATAAATTTGCTGGCTTCTTGATCCAATCATTTCTCGAACAGATATATCCATTTGATTTGATCTAGGCATTTCATGGCCTCTGCATTGCCCGTCTGCCTTTTCGAATTTCAACTTCCATGCTGATTTTGTTCAAACTCAAGGATCAATTTGTTGGCATGTTTGGATATGAGGCCTTCCGTATCTTAGTCTATATTTATGGTAATTTCATATATCCAATGGTCATATCCATATAAATATAACCCTTCGAAGATCAGAGAACCATTTTGTTTCCTAGAGCCCCATTGAAAAAATACAACAGTTATCCCTTCTTCTTCCTATAAAATGGGATGCCAGAGAGAGGATGCGTACATCTCTTTAAAAGGCGAAGGGATAAAAATCCAGGTTCTGGGATTACCAGCTTCACGACACCCCTTTTCTAATCTCGGGTTTGATCTAATACACGCTTCATCAAATTTTACCAACAATGGTATCAGAGGGATCAAGTTTTATCTTCCATATTGCTTTATCTTATATTGCTTATATTAGATCCATATATATTCAGGTATATCTTTAATGGTGAGTCATACGTGAAGTATATGTTTTATCTTATTCACATGTTTTCAAAACAATAAACCTCTATTGGTATTATTGCAGTGAATTTCAGTGAGTACCATTGATTGTCATTACATATCACGTATTGATTAAAGGATTGTATAATAGTTACATGCATTTTTATAAGCATGTATTGTTTAAAGGATTAGCATTTATATCGTTGTTTAATAGATTGTTTGGAATTACAAAGTGATATGGCAATATAGATATTTTAGATTTCATATGGTAGAATTTTATGTCACAGAAATATTATCGCCTCTGTGAGTAAAATAAAATTATCCGTAGGGCTGAAATTTACAAAAAAAAAAAAAAAGTCACTAGATCCTGCGATCTCAGAGTTTTTTCGTTCTGGTTTTCTCTCTTTGAAAGGGTGAAACTCTCTCCTATTCTTTAACCTATATATAACCTCAGTCCAAGTAGACATAATACAACCAATACTTCCTTTGACTTCCCCACATATTTGAGAAATATGCTACAATCAAACCCTAATGCTTCCAAAGAAACCTTGGAACAACAAATGAAGGAAATCTTTGCAGAAGTAGGAAGGAAGCCGGTCTCATCAGATGAGACCATACAGTCATCACCAACTCACAACAATAGGTACTTTCCCTTGGAAGAAACAGACCCTGAAGAAGAAGATGATCTAGACGAATTCAGTCAAAGACCATGATTCACTCATATCACTATGTCAAGATACTCTCCACCGACATACGACAAACCAAGACTGTGCACAGATTCTCTCCACCGACATAAAAAGACAAAATGACGACTATTCAAGGATACCATCACTGTAGCACCGACATAAAAGACAAAGTTGCATACTGTTCTCTGATGCCTTTTTGTCCACAAGTGCCGACAACGACAAAAGGCTTTTTCACTTTTTCTTTTCCATTTTGTTTTCTTTCGCCGACAGCATATTCCCTATGTCACATCTCTTTTGCTTTATGCCTTGTCACCTTCTTCCTTCCTTCGCAACGAAGGCAATCCTTTTCCCTCTATATAAGAGCCTCTCATTCCTCCGAAGAGGTAGGTCACTCAGGAGCCCTTCCTCAGACGCTCTCCTCTCCTCTCTTCCTCTCTACACTTCTCTCATTTCTTCTCTGCACTTCTCTCTTCTCTGCATTTCTCTCATCTCTCTCTCTCTCAGAAGATACTCTTCTGCCCTCTACCTGCTCCATCTCCTGCAACAGCTATCTTGACCTCATAGCTCATACCAGGTCACATAATTCACCTTAATTTCCAGGTTCTATCTTTTCCTCCTTTTCATATTCCTAGCATGTGTGATTGTAATCTTCGTTCTCTCCTTTCCTATTGCCCTCAACACTGGAAAATCTTTTCCAATTATTGCATATGTAAACAGTAAGTTTGTTTTACAGTTTGTTTACAGTTAGTTTGATTTTCAGTTTGTTATACAGTTTGTTATAATTTGTTTACAGTTTGTTTTCCTTTTCGATGTATCTGTACAAATTTTTATATAAGAATGTAATGTGATGTTATGCAATTTAGTATTTAGTATCAAAATAGGTAATCTTAACGACACACATTGGTTAGTCATAGATATATCAATTTTACCTTTTATTTGCATAATTCTATTCTGTTTAAACTTTTACAGAATTCTACAAGAAATACTAAAATATAACAGCTTAATATTCACATACTTAATCTAAAACATTTTTTGACCCTAAAATACCCTTGGTAATACAAACTTTTTCAAGTAGGGGCAATTTTGGTCATTTAGAAGGGTAGAATGGATATTTTTATAAAAAAAATAATGACATTCTATTAGTAATTAAAAACAATTAATTGACCTTGTGGGTGATGTCACACCGCATATCGATGATGTCACGCACCATATCGATGAGGTCATTGTCCACTATTGTTAATAAATGCTTTTGTTTCTATTAGGAATTTCTAGTTTACCATTGACTAATTAATTAAAACACCCCTAAACAAAAAGTTACTATACTATAAGATAAAGGTATCTATCTAAATGTTTAAAAATGTTGAGCACTTTAAGGGTTTACATCACAAGCGATGTAGTCTAACAAAACCAT
>NW_006499973.1:3149347-3159535 GCF_000471905.2 Amborella trichopoda | reverse complement strand
ATATATACATGAGAGGTTTCCATAACAAAAATTACACAGTAACCGAAAACACAACATATATTCTAACAAATAAGGTTTGGCTATACAAAGATCAGATATGCATAACATCTTGTTCTGTCAATTAAGGGGGGAAAGGTTGCAATAGAAATCCATGTCTCATAAAGCACAAAGATCCCACTGCACACAGTAATGGAGCAGTCCTGGTTCATTTCATCAACTTTCAGCACTTGAACCCTCTACATGTTATCAGCCACACGATAAGGACAAAGACCAGCACAGCGATGGTGACCATGATTTTCAGTCTCAGGTTCTGCAGCCACATCTTCCTCCGAAGTTGCCGGCCTTGTCTCTGGAAATTATCAGCCTAAACACAAGTTTCCAAAAATCACCCTCTTCATTAGAGAATTGATGTCCAACTACTTATTGCCTCTCTCTCTCTCACACACGCACACACACACCCCTACTATACATCCTCCTACTAACATTACATTATCTTACACACACACGTACTAGACATCCTCCTCCTACTAACATTAATTATCTTACACCATAACCCAATGAATGGGGGATAAAATGCAACTCTTGACTATACCTGGAATTGTAAGCCTTCTGTTTTATCCACCAGAAGTTCGATTCTCTCCCCACGATCCAAAACCTGCCAATGTAAAAGAAACTGGTCATCAACAGATACTACAAATGGAAATCTAAAACATGAAACCCAGAACATGTGAGAACTCAATTACATGTTCTGTAACCATGTGAGTTCCCATGTTCTCTATTGCATCTCCTTTTTTCCTATGTTGCGTAAACACAAGTATGTGTGCCAATGTTTGACATGGTACGGGGTGTTTAATTCCTCACAATGAAGAAGAAGATTCGGCGACACAGCTATAGTAGGAAGAGAACCAAATCTCACAATGTTTTACTAATACTCCATTTCATGACTAGGAGCAAGAGATAATTAATTACACCTTATTTGTTTAAATTTGTAGATATTATGGAAATTCATGGAGATTTTCATGGCTAACATGTCCACTCAAAATGTCTCTAAGATTAAGCAATAAATGATTGATAAATAAAATTGAGAATCTAAAATAATCTGCATTGTTACACGAGTTGATAAGTGCACACGGTGTCAGATTTCCTCATGCCATGAAGAAGAGGATTCAGAGGCATGGCTATATTATGAAGAAACAGCCAAATTCAACAATGTTTTACTAGTATTCCACTCCGTGACAAGTAGCAAGAGACAAATAATTACACCTCGTTGGCTAATTCATTTGAAAGTTTCATGGACAATTTACAAAGCTCACATGTCTACTCAAAACAAAGGAGAAGATCATCTCTAAAATGATGTAATCAATAGCCAACTACAAGAAAAAGAATCCAAAAAAATCTACATTGACACATGCGTAACATGGGTATGATACCCAAATGGACAAAGCCTTGTAAAGCAATTGTCTTCTCATGTCTAGTTCCAGTAACTTCTCTTTTACTCCGAACCATCATTACAAACAAGAAAGGAAGTACCCATAAATAGCATTGGCCTGGAAGAATCACTAGATGCCACTCTCGTACACTCAAAAATCAATTTGTTTGACAAAATCCAAGTAATATATATATAGTTAATGACATATTCCATAGTAAATGCCCTCTTGAATAAATAGAACGAACAAGCAGAAACAGGACCGTTGCAATCATCATTGCCTTGGCATCACAACTCCAAAAAGATGCCAGAAGGCGATCTTCAAGCCCTAACTGTCTTTTCAGGCTGAAATCAAAGGTCCATAGAACCAAGAAGGCAAATAACTTCCTCAATTTCAGTCTAAAACAAACATTCAGAAAAACACTTGCCATATCAAGATCTCAATTTTAATTAGACCTCTATACCCATCATGAAGTATGGTTAGCTATTAAAAAAATGAAAAAAAAAGTCCAAGCCCCGCAAGTCCAAAAACATGGGCCTAAAAAGTGATGTAATCAAGGTCTTTATTCTTTATTTGTATTATTTCTTTTAGGATATTGAAAGTAGGTTTGAGATTATTTGGGCTTCTAGTTTTCGTTCAAGATATTTGTATTTTTTTTGTTATAGAAAATAAGGGGGAGAATTGAATTTTTAATTTCTAAAAGATGAAGGGTTATGATTTATTGTGATTAAGGCTTCTTAAGGAGCGAGATAGGTTTTAGGGTTGGACATGAAAGGAGATAAGATGATGAATTTATTTTTAGTTTTTTAAAATATCTTGGGGTGGATTTTGAGCCTTTTAAAATAGGGATGATGAATTTATTTTGAGCCTTTAGGGGTATATTCCCTTAAAGACCTAGAGAAAAGTTCAAACTCCTGAAACCTTTATGACAGACTCCCTTGTAGACCTAGAGAGATGGTCAAATTCTTTCACCCTTATTTTTGTATTTTTGCTTTTCTGGTTTAACGACTGGCCTTCACTTTCTATTTTTTTTATTCTTTCCCCCTGCAACAATTGGTATCAAAGGTTCAAAAGATCCATCCATCACAATGTCGCAAAAACCCACTTACACTTGAGGATATCATAGAGGCCGTGAATCAGATTATTAAGCCACGAAGATATTCAAGTTGAGCTAAGTAAAATTTGAGGAGAGATTAATAAATTTCGAAGAGATTGGTAAAATAAATCAACGGATGCGAAATTAAAGAATACATGTTGCCAAGAAGAACATGCTCCTATTCCAATAATTTTGGCACCAAACCTCAACCATGGAGATCAAATGGAGAACCTCTAAACCTTTGAGCTTGAAGGAGAAATCAAGATTATATGTGGTATCCTAAAGTTCAATTACAAGTTGCACAATTAAGTATTTGATTAGTTGACTTACTGAAGTGGAAAAAGTACCTTAGCAAATGGTGGGCATCCATTACCAAGTCTTGAGAAGGCGAGTAAAGGATATGATGAATTCAATGAACTCAACTTCGAGCTTCTTTCAACCTTGGGGGAATGATAAAACTAGGGTTTCCATTTTTTTCTTTAGGAGATTGAGATTAGGTTGGGGATTATTTGGGCATCGAGTTTTCTTTTGGTATTTGTGTCTTCTTTTATTTTAGAGAATTGAGGAGTAGGATTTTAGAAGTTTAGTGGGTTAAGTAAGAAAGAGATAGAGAAGAATAGAATTTAAGGAAAATTTCGTACAGACCCCTAATTCCCTATCTTATTTCATGACCCTCCTATTTTTCTTTCAAGCAGCATAAAAAGACCCTCAAGTATTTCACCGTACTCCCTCATCTCTTCTCTCCCACATTTATTCACTTTTGGCCACAAAAACTAGCCCCAATAAATTTTTTTGTTCCATCTCAATACAAAAAGCCTTCCAAAAAAGAAGAATTTGATTGTGTTTAAATTGTGTGCGCACATGAGAGTGAGAGTGAGAGTTTACACAATATAAAAGGAAGTATAAAAACTCCACATAAATTTATAAAGTGTAAAATAGGGTTAAAAAGGCTTTTGAATTGAGATGGAATAAAACAATTTGTTGGGGCTAGTTTTTGTGGCCAAAAGTGAATAAACGTGGGAGAGAAGAGATGAGGAGGTACGGTGAAAATACTTGAGGGTTTTTTAATGCAGCTTGAAAGAAAAATAAAAGGCGGTTCTATTGTGAAATAAGATGGGGAATTAGGGGTCTGTATGAAATTTTCCCTAGAGAGGAAGTCGAACCTCTAAACCTTTGGGATAGTGTCCTCTATGGGCCCAAAGAAGATATAAACGCTCAACCCTTATGTTTATTTTTTATCTCCATCTTCCCTTGCAACTCGTAAGTCCATGACCTACATCCTTAAATCTAACTCCATGACTGAACTCAGGACATATATAACAAATTCCCCTCTAAGCCTGAGGTACTCTTACACACCTATCCAAAAACTTAGTACACCTAACTATCACTGCATTCACATCATCATCATCATCATCTGAGCCTTATCTCAACTATTTGAGGTCGACTACATGAAACGTGTTGCGCCATTCTACTCTACCAAGGGCCATACCCTCAGCTAGACTACAAATCACCATATCTCTTCACTACTACCATCCATGTCTTTAGACTATATCAAGGGCAATACCCTCAGACTACAAAACCCACCCATTCATCCTCAAAGGCATTGTTTGCTCTATGGTAGCCATCAAGGACATGACTCTATCAAAGGCCAAATGTAGACCGACTTTGAGCAGTAAATTTCATTCCCAACATCCAAGGCTTTAGAGGCATATTTGAGACTCGAATATTCAAGAAAACTGACAAGTGGGTTTTAAAAATCATAGGGCTTATGCTGCCATTTCCAAAAATGGAGTAATAATAGCTATTTTGAAATTGGAGTGAAAGTTATGCCTATAAGAAGTTGGGGTATCTTTTTGGGGTTAGTTTTTAAGACAAGTTCATCTTATTTTATTTTTTCAATGGAAAAAGTCAATTTCATGGTCAATTTTAATCAAGAGTCCTAATCACATTAGAATTAAGAATCAGGTCAAGACTCCAGACATAGGGGTTTGAATTAAGATTTATATTCAGAGTTGATTATTGCTATTTCAGCACAATGTCCTAAGGAATTCTATTGAATTCACAACGCCATTAAAGCTATGCTTGTTAGCTTCCATTAATTTTCAGTTCATTTATTACTTTCTTGATGTCTTGTCTACTACTGGAATTTGCACAATCTAGTATCAAAGTGAGCTCATCTCCCAAAGCACCCTAGAACCACCACAAGTTGCACAGAGGCTGCCAGAGGAGGTCAAGTTGGTCAAGGTCAAGGGGCGGTATGCGACGCAGAAAGATATTAGTGAAATAATGATGACATTTAGGGAATTAACACACAACGTGCTCCAAAGCCAATCCAAGAGACTCAACAAGCCAATGAATGAGGTGAGGTGCATCAAAATTGACCTTATTGAGGTTTGGTCACCAATGAAAATGACCAGTTCGAGCCCGAGTTCAGGAATAACTCATTAAACAACTAGGGTGGGGAGATACAAATCTATTTCTTTTGAAATCCGTTTGATACGAGCTCTCAAAGGTACAGAGAAAGGTATTAGGGTTGATGTGTATGAATTTACCATGTGAAATGCATGGTCCAGGGCAAGGTGTGCACAATCATTATTGACAGGCAGAAGTTATAGAAACATAATGCCACAAAAGTTAGTGGATAAGTTCAAATTGAAGTGCAAGAAACATCATCAACAGTATAAAATCTCATGGTTCAAACGAGGCAACAAAACCCATGTTAATTCTTGTTATTTGGTTACTTTTGACATTGGCTGTAGGGAAAACCTACGAGGAGTCTGTATAGTATGACGTGTTGCCTACGGGTACATGTAATATCCTATTGGGTTGCCCATGGCAGTTTGCCCATTTTGCAATACACTATGGGAAACACAATACCCACTCTTTTGGAAGGAGGGGATCAGATTTACCTTGCAACTATCAAAGGAGGATAATCAGCACGAAACCAGGATGGGGGAGGGAGATACGCTCTTTGAGTTGGTTACTAGAGGAAAACAAGGAGAAAGGGTTCATGTATGCATTGGTACCTAGAGAGGAATCTTGTTTTAACTTCAATTCCAACCCCCATTATACCCTTGATTAAGGAGTTATGAATGTTATGTCTGGACATGCATGGAAGTAGTGAGAAAAGATATCGTGACTTATGGTCTCACTGTGGGTATGGCCCTTGATACAGTAAAATGGCTAAACAAGATTCGAGAAATCGATCCCAAATAGTTGGGATGAGGCTCGGATGATGATGATGATGAATGTTATGCTCGAGGAGTTACAAAATAGCCGATTAGAGATATTCAGCATTGTCTTGATTTGATCCTAGTTGAACTCTCGCTAAGCTGCCACATTATTGTGAGGGTCTAAAAGAATATGAAGATTACATAGGCAGTTAACTGCATTGTTGAATAAGGGGTTCATTTGAGAGAGTTTTGAATAAAGGGTCCATTTGAGAGAGTTTTGAATAAGGGGTTCATCTGAGAGTTTGAGTCCATGAGATGTTGCGATCTTTTTGAAACAAAAGAAAGATGGTTCTTGGCATGTGTATGGATAGTAGGGCCATTAACAAAATTACGGAGGAATTCAGAAAATCTGGTTTTAAGTTTTTAACACAAGGTCAAGACATCTTATTTCCATAGAAACTTCAAAAAAAAAAATTGAACTTCGAATTTGATAGATTCTTCTTCAATTTTTTCTGTTGGTGAAGTACAGTTTTCCTAATCCCCATTTGGATTATATGCCTAATATGCTGACAGGGTCCAAAGTCCTTTTTGGAATTAATTTGGAAAGTAGAGTTCATAATGTTGCGTATTGGCCATGGAGATGAGTGGAAAACTACCTTTAAAGACTCGAGAGGGTTTGTATTGGTGGCTCGTAATGTCATTTGGACTGTCTCATATTTGCAGGGATCTTAGTGATAGTGGCTTCCTCCTTGGAATCACGGTCTGGAATCCTGAGGCCACAGTGCAAGTGATAGTGGCTTCCTCCTATTGGGATCAGTTCCGAACTAAAGGGATCAAGATCCTCGACTATAAAGGATCTTGATCCCTATAGATAGGGAATCGCAACTCCTCCAAAGATAGGGTTGCGTTCCTAATTTGAAGGGATCTCTCTTCATCCCAACAACCAATGCTTAAAAAAGTAAAAATGGCTCCCTCCTGTCTTTCGTCCTCTCACCTCCCCAAGAGCTGGGATGAGGTGTATGCTCTCTACCCCAGACCTTCTCCCCCATCCCCCCACTTTGTAGTTCCTCCCACCATTCCTTCATTGAGCCCCAAATTCAAGGTACCTTATTCTAAGGTGGTGGCTGCTGGTGAGAAACCTACGCCACCTTCCTCTCCCCCTTTTCCTTCTACCCCTGAGCCCACGGAACGTCTTCACGCTCCTTCCTTCACCCCAGCGTTTGTAGAGGTTCAGCTAGAACTGATCCATTCTTCCAAGCAGTGGCTCCACTCTTCTCTGGTGGGAACCTTCTGCCCTGTGCGGCAAGACATCAGGGGGATCGAAAAAGCGACGCAAACCCACTGAGGGTTGCCCGATCTGACTTGCAGGCTTCTCTCCAAACGTGGGATCCTTTTCTCCTTCCCCTCTCCCCTCGCTTCATCTCTAGCCCTCCAAAACCCTTCCTCTTTCTCCTTCAAAGGTGCCCATTGTTCTCTGAGGCCTTGGTCTCCCCTTGACGGGTCTTTCAGGCAACAACGAGTTCGGTTAACCTTCCACCACATTCCTCTCCACGCATGGTCCCCTTTTGTTTTTCGACGCCTGGCCATTGTGTGCGGGTCCCTTATCCAGATCCATTGGATCTCTCTCAAAATGCTCCCCCGAGGGTCGATGAGGGTCCTCGTTGAGCTTTGGGGTCCCCTCCTTATTCCTAAGGTCCTGTGGCGTCAGGTGGAGAACCTCTTCTTTCCCATCTCTGTCTCTTGGTCCTTCGCCTCTCCACCTTCCCCTGCTTTTCTCCACAACTCCTCCCCTGCCAAGGTTTCGTCAACCTTACAGGACTTGTAGTCTTTAGTGGCCAAGAAACGTCGACAATGGAAGAGGCGGCGCAGCCCCTGGACAAGGCATCTCGGTGAGATCTCAGCTGTAATCCCCCTCCTCCCGACCGGTCTTCTCCTGACCCGAGGGGTTACGGGTCGATCGATCAAGCCTTGATCGCAATATTGGGCCAAACGGTTCCACCAGGCTTCTCAGCCGACCCGAGCCCTTCATTTTCAAATTTCACCACCTCCTCTTAACCCCACGCCAGGTGTCCCTCTTCGGTCACCCCTTTGGACGCGTGCCCCCCCCCCACCGCTCCGACGTTGGACGTGTGCCATTCCCACAAAGCGTGTCAGCTCCCTGCACCCCAGCCTTTGAACGTGTGCTCCCCCCTGCTGTCTGCAGAAGCCTTGGAGGCCCCCCCTCCTCCCCCCACCATGCGTCGCCCTTCTCTTCGCCTGTCTCCCACCTGCCAGACGCGTGCCCAACCCAGTTTTCCTCCTTAGCTGCATCTTCACCATTCCTTCTTGGCCACGTGTCGCTCATGTGGCCCCCCCACCTACCTCCTCCCTCACTGCTGTGCAGTAGGCGCTGCCCCTTTTTGACCCCTCAGGTTCTGATCCAGCTGGTGGCGGCTCCCCCAGCCACACGTTGCCCCCCTGCCCCTTCCTCTCACCTCTTGCCGTCGGCATCCCTCCTTCCCCTGTACCCCCGCTACTTCAACCGTCCTCTTCCCCCCTCAAGCAGCCCCACGTGGCAAGCCCTTTTCCCCCCCTCCATCCTTTCTTTCCCTCCCCTCCTTTCTCCAACCCTTTCCAGAACCACCCCCTTCTTTGTCCACCTGCTATCCCCCTTTACTCCCTTCGGGCCCCTCGGTCAAGCCTTCCCCTACCGCCCCTCCTCTTCCTATTGAACCTTTCTCCTTTCTCCCCCACAGCGTCTTCCCGTCTTGGGATGCGGGACTATCATCTAAAGGGTCTGTCCTTACCGGTCTTGAACCACCTTTTCTCTTCCTCTCTTCCCTTTTCCCCCGCCCTGTTACTTGCCCCGTTTTGGTGGCTCACCCCTCTTGTTTCTCCCTACTGTTCCCCCTCTGCTCTTCCCTCCCTCTCTCGTCGTCATTCCGGCCCCTCCCCTTCTTCCCACTCAGCCCTCTCGAAACCTTCTCCTCTGCATCCCCCTTCGCTTCCATGGACCCCTCCGTCCCCTTGTGGTATAATGATTTTGCTGAAGCCTACCCTGAGATCGTTCCCCCTCAAGGTACCCGCCCAGTGGTAGTTAGAACTCCAAGGGTTCACCTGTGTCACCACTGCCTGGGCCCTTTCTGCATATCTCACCCTGTCACTACGATCTACCACTGGAGTTCCTTCCTCCAACGGCCCTGCTTTCTTCCCATGCCCCCCCCCCCCCCTTCCTCATCTTTTCCCCTCCCTCTTGCACGTTCACCTTTCCCTCCCTCTTCCCCCTCTCAAAGACAAGAACTCACCTTACAACTTTCATACCCCTCCCTCCAAATGGCTCTGACTACCCTTGAGTCCCCCTCCTCTCGGGTTCACTCTCCCTCCCCACTGAGCACGCTTCCCCCCCCCCTTCCTCTCAATCTCTATCCCGTGCTTCCCCCCTCTTCGCCTCAGTTGCTCGATCCAGAGACGGCTTAACTCACGGTGCCCATCTCTCCCATCTCGTCCTGTGTGGCTGACGGGGTGGTCGACGGGGATGGCCATGACATTGCAACTGCGAACTTCTTCGTGCCCCTCTCTCCCCCCTCGGTGACTCCGGCAGGCGAGGAGTCGACGAGGAGGACCCAGAACACCAAAGAATGATCGCCATGTACAAGGTTATGGGGTTTCAGCCACAGGCCCATGGGAGTTCAGTGAGCTGCTTGGCCCTCGCCAATCCTCGTCTTTCGTTGGAGGTGGGTTGTAAAGGGAAGAGAGAAATCCTCAATCTTTTCTCCTCCCTCGCACCTACAGTCCCCTACCCCTCTTTGATAGGGCCACCCCTTCAAGTTTGCCCTCTGAAGCGATCCCCTAGGACTGCCTCCCTCCCTTCCCATCCCAATCTTCCTCCTCATGAAGCTAGTTTCCTAGAATATTGGACGCCTAGGTCAGCCTAAGAAAAAGTCAGCCCTCAAAGACCTCTCTTCTAAATATTGCCCTTCCGTCCTAGCCATTTTGGAAACAAAGAACCCTGACCCCACTCTACTCCTGGTGCGCCAGGTATGGGGTAGGCGGCATTGCCAATGGGTAGCCCTACCTGCAAATGGAGCATCAGGAGGCATTTGGGTCCTCTGGGACCCTACAGAAAATGTGCTTTCCTCCTCTTTTACAGGGGAGTTTTCGGTTACCCTGAAGATCAACAGAGCAACAGATGGCTTACCTTGGAAGTTTACGGCGGTCTATGGGCCTTGCACGTCGTCGTTTAGACTGCGACTTTGGTCCAAACTCAACCAAGTAGCCGCTCTACCTAACCCTATCCAGTGTCTGGGCGGTGATTTTAACATCACCCTATGGTCTCATGAACGCAATGCCAATACCCTCATTTCCCAGGGTATGATCCAATTCTCGGATTTCATTTCCCGGAATTGTGTCCTAGATATTCCCCTCCTTGGGCTACATTTCATTTGGTCGAGTCATTCATCCCTTCCATCTCTTCCTAAGCTGGACAGATTCGTTTTCTCAGTCGAGTGAGAGG